>OW203751.1:8638645-8814438 GCA_934045075.1 Yponomeuta sedellus | reverse complement strand
ATATCGATGTAAAATAACCGACACCCGACTGCTAAGAATTAACTACCAAGCAGGCGGAACCAATCTAAATACCGCGTTTAGAAGGAATGAAGAGAAAGAATAGAAGTTTGGACATTATTGAACAAGAAGAGACCCGTGCCCCAGCAGTAGATACCTACTTGGGTTGATGATGATTTATATTAGGTACTTTAAAGCTTTAATTCAGCCCCCCTCTATTCTATAGTCCCGCAGAAACTTACTCAGCAAAGTGCCATCCATATCAAACAAGCAATGTGTGACTCTCTTGTATACCTTCCCACTAAACCCTCGTCTGCAGTCGCGAATCATGACAGTATGAGCGGAAAGTTTACCGATCTCAACGTTGAGCAAGATTTGTAAGGCATTTTGAGTCTGGTACTAAAAAATAATTTACTCAATTCAGTTCAATTTTGGTGACATGGCAATTAGGAATGCCGTGATTTTGACTTCACGCGTGTTTACCTTCTTGTGAACAGCTGATTTTGACAGGTTTTCGAAAAGAAGGATGAGGGCATAGACCCTCATTGTTTAATGTCGTTAGACGCGGTCGGGCTCAGAAGATTTGAAAAGGAGTTTTAGCCCCATCTGTTATCGAGTAGTGGAACTTACTTCATCACTTTTTTTATATGTTCTGTGATCGTGGTCATCAATCAGCCACACGAAGTCCACTGCTGGACAATGGCCTCCTTCGTGGATTTTAAAAAGAAGCGGTTGGAAGCGGTTTTCATCCAGCGTCTTCCACTTGGATGATTACATCTTCTTTACATCTTGTGGCTACTCGTCGTACGCTGCGCTTGCCGATATAATATGGTCTCCATTCGAGAACTTTTCGGCTCCATAGGCCATCAACATCATACTTTTTATCCATCAACATCATAGGCCATCAACATCATATTTTTTTCAATACTTTTGCCCGTCTTAGAGCAAAAGTATTGAAAAAAACTAGTTTACACATTCAGTCCGGTGTCAGTCAATTCCATCAGTCTGGTTAGACTGACGGAAGATGTTGGACAATTTAATAAATAACATAACAAATAAAATAAAATCAAGACTGATTGTCTATTCAGTGGAGTGACGGACCAGACTGACGGATATTCGAATATTTTGTTTGACGCTTCATCAGTCTGGCACCAGTCCGAGCTTAATGAAGGTCACGGACTGAACTGACGCCAGACTGAACGTCTTAACTCTAACTTAACTCGCCTAAAACTGCATTTTACGAAGCCTGTACTTAACATTATTTGAAAGTTACAAAACGCACTAATATACAACGGAGCGTGTTTGAAAACATTGGCCTTTGTATCTAGGTACTTCATTTGATGATGTTATACAGCGTCCAGGGACATCTTCACTCATACTAGATCGGTGAAGGAATCACTCGGACGCTGCAGTGGCTGGGACGTTGATTTAGATGGTGTAGGCTTGTCACGTCGTCGTCAGGTTAGTCCACTGCTGGACATAGCCCTCCTCTAATGAGCGCCATAGCGTCCTGTCTTCAGCTTGCCGCATCCAGTATCTGCCTGCAGTTTTTCGCAGATCGTCATCCCACCTCGTCGGAGGGCGTCCTACACTACGTTTGCCGAGTCGCGGACACTCAAGCACACGTTTACTCTATATGGAAGAGCGGGTGATCGTGCTCTTCCACTATATAGGGAAATTTCCCACCAGGCAGATCGTATGCCTGGGGACGGCCGGTCCAACTATTGTTAGTCAGACGTTATATTTAAGGTATGCCATTGAAACACTTTGATTGCGCGATGCAGGAATGTTGGAGTTTGTACTGCGCGCGCAGAGTTGACATGTGCTCGCCACATCACTCCCCTTCAAGACCGTAGCTATGCATAGCTAGGTCTGATAGGAATCGAAGTCTGTGCTCTAAAGCCTGCAAGTGCCTGGTGACGCTGAGTCAGTGAGTCGACTAGCGGTAGAGGGTGTTCGGCGGCTAACAGTCACTTCACCGGCGACAGTACCATGGAGACCGCGCATGTGGTAGGAACCGGTGAAGGGCTGCTGTACCACTGGCAACGTGTGCTGTTGCTGTGTGGCTGCCGTGCCGAGGGGTTGTGAGAAGATCAGAGAGGGAAGAATGCTGGCCTTGCTTTGAGACTGATTGTATGTGGGGCGCTGCGAGAGCGAAGGAAGGTTGACAATGTTCTGTCAGGGGTCACCACTATAGGGAAGAGCGGGTGATCGTGCTCTTCCACTATAAAGGGAAATTTCCCACCAGGCAGATCGTATGCCTGGGGACGGCCGGTCCAACTATTGTTAGTCAGACGTTATATTTATGCTATGCCATTGAAAAACTTTGATTGCGCGATGCAGGAATGTTGGAGTTTGTACTGCGCGCGCAGAGTTGACATGTGCTCGCAACAACTCCAACGTTTGTCGGTTCTTCGAGATATGGCTAGCCCACTGCCACTTCAGCGCTTCAGCTTGCTGATTCTCTGAGCTATGTCGATAACTTTGGTTCTCTGTCGGATGGGACACTCTGTGGCTTGTCACGAGGTAACATCAAAAATCTTAACCAATATGCTATGGTATCAAAGAGTAACAACAAAAATCACACTATGACAAGTATCTTTAGAGCCTACAGTCTAGAGCGCCTGAAGACGGAACGAAGCCCACATTGACAGACGGGGCGAGGTCGCGTCTTTTCCGTATTAGGCTCCATTCACACTGGCGCAGAGTCGAAGCGAAGCGAAGTGACGCGACGCGAAATAATTCGCCCCGTTGACGCGCGTCTTCGCGCATCGACGCGCGAATTGGCTGATATCGACCTTATTATGATTGCTCTAATAGCAGAAGTTCAAAAGGAGGACGCCGGCTAACGCGCGTCTGCGCGCGCAGGCGAAGACGCGCGCATTCGCGCGTCGCTAAGAGTTTCCAAAATTTCACAACACAAATTCGTACCGTATTAACAGAGAAATAGAGATGAATTTAGAACAGTTGAAAAACGTGACGCGTCGCGTCGCTTCGCTTAGACTCTGCGCCAGTGTGAATTGAGCCTTACCGTCCCACGGTACTTCCTGTGTGGTCCAGACCACACACTGACAAGCTTAGGGTCGAAAGAGATAATTAAAAAAAGGGAGTTTTTACACAAAAACTTTATTCCAAACCAAACCCGAAACTATACTCATATTTAATAATAATTTTATTTAAAAATATACTTTTTACAAATTACCTTACTTACAAAAGATGGAGGCTTTACATTTATTTGCATTTCTACACATATTTTACAGGCAATTTTATACAAGTAAACATTTTTCATATACAAAAAAATAAAACGTAAAATTTGCAAAGGATACAGACTGAAACAAAATTCCCGTAGGATTGAAAACAAAATGGAAGGTAGGGGGCGATTTTAATATGGAACAGCTGATTTTGTCACCATGATAAAATATGTTTGCATTTTACTTCGGTGACAAAATCAGCTGTTCCATATTCAAATGACGGCGTTAAAAAATAGGGAATCGCCGATAAAATTTTTGAAATTTCAGATCTATCTTTACATAACATTTTCAATTAAAATGAAAGCCAGTACGACGCACGGTTTCTATATTTTAGAATAATTATAAACTCTGTCAATTAAAGACTTTGAAAGGAGCTTTTTTGTCCACTTTTCCTCCCAAATGATCTACATTTTGAAATGGACACCTAGTTTAAATTGTTACGTTAATTGCGCCTCAATTTCTGCGCTACTTTGAACAAAATCTTTTCATTTCATTGGTTTAAATTGAAACTTCTATAAACGTTAATGTTTAGCTCAAACTGCGCAGTGTAACTCAATAATTTATTGCAATCCACAAGTATATACAGATGATATAGCTAAATATATGGATCTTTATAAACCCTGTAGGGCACGCAATATTATAAATTATTGAAGGCCTTTATAAATTAGGCCTATGACATTTTAATTCTAATTATATTGTACTAACGCGACGCTGGCGCCATCTAGCGACACGAGTCAAAAGGATTTCACGAATGGCTGCTTTGCTCTACTAAACGATGTATAAATGAATTGCATACTACTCGTAGTTACAGAGTTACAGTGCTACACAACAAATAAGTCTCGCGGATGTACCTGCGCAGACGACCAAATTATGGATGTGCGGCAAGTTGATCGACCAATCAGATAGTTTCATTTTATGGCAGGCCGCGCGCCTTTGTTGCTATTGGTTGATTCAACGGCATCGATGCAGGTGACTATTAGTATGGCAATATTAGCGTGAGCGAAATAGGTAGCGCTACTGCGGCAATCAATTCTGCACCTTAACCGTATCGGTTAAAGATCATGTTGAATGTACTTATAGCTTCGGGTACTTTCGTTACACTTCTTCCTAGTCTGCGCGAACGTAGATTCCCGAAGGGACTTTTATGATGTGTAGTACTGTACAGTCCTCGCCGAAGCGACACGTTTTCGTAGCATGCGGTTTAAGCAAGTGACGCCCTACTACCGAACTGAAACGTTTCACGTTAAACAATGTTCGTATTTACAACTGGAATGCCTTCTTTGCTCTCATGAGAAAGAGTGTTTTCTGTATGGCTCCCTTGATTTTTAACAAAATCCCTAATAGCATTAAAGATCTAGAGCTAAGAGAATTTAAAAATAAATTATTTATATTACTATAATAGAAAAATATTATCAGTATTAACGACTTTCTGTGCGATAAAACAATCTTACACTAAACTTCGTATTTTTAGTTTGCACTTAACAGTTTTAATTTGTTTTATTTGTCTTTGTGCATCTCATGGATTTGTAAATACAAAATTACTGCATGGCTGCATGAATATTCATACGCCCAGTAGGTAGAACATGGAACGATCATTAAGAAATATATTTAAGACCTGTGTTTAACACTTTTTACCTATGTTCATGAATAAACTATTCTGATTCTGATTCTTTTGTTTTCTAAATACCTTCGAGAATTTTGTTACACTCTGCATAGGAACAACCATAGGTACATGTTTTAGTATCATCTATTAAAAGTAAATAAATATTTGTTTCAACGTAAAATGTTTATTATGAAACGACAGTAGTTACTAAGTATTTTAGATCAAACATAACTAAATTTAATCAACACTTAAACAGTAGAATACCTACATCACAAAATGAAAGTATAGACGATATCCAGTGAAAAAATGCAACATTACACAAATGTTTTTTTTTTATTAAAGGTAAATTTCTAAGTCCCACTTCGTAAATTTTCACTACACAAATAAAATAATTTATGGACAGGTACGAAATCATTGGTGATATAAAAACTATACTATGGGTACCTACTACATCCACGTGTGGCTTGCTATTATAACCTCAAATGTAACAGCGTCGTTGATCGCAAAATGACATATATTGTGTAAAAAAAAACGCTATTGCAATGTAAAAAGTATGGAAGCGCCGATAAAATTTTCGCGATTTCAGAATTGTCCTTACAATTGATTGAATAGTCCTTACAGAATACTTGAACTGAGACTATTCACACGGTATTGCCAAGTGGAATACTTATCTGTTTTGTTTTCTAAAACTGCCCGATTAGTTAAGGATTATGTCTTGCTGTATCTATCTAAATTTTAATTTTCGTACAAATTTTATGAAAGAACAAAGATTTCTTTTTTGTGACATTTTGCGATACCTACAACGACGATAGGTATTTTTTAATTCCAGAAACCAATTCTGGCGATATTTTTATTTACTTAACTTTATTGGTGTGTAAAACAGGTGACAGACAGTCAATAACCTTCTTTAGATGCCGAAAATGTATTTAAAATAAAAAAAATAGTTTTTTTATTTTGACAGTCAATTTAACAAGACAATGCAGTGATTAACCGTACCTATATAATTTGAGTGAAATGAATAATTCAGTGAATATCGAGACCGACAGTTACTTTTATAACAAACTAAAGAGTAGAAGAAAAGAGGAAAGTATACAATCTAAAAATTTACACGAACTTAAATTTAATAATATATTTTTTTTATATATTTTCTTACAATCTCCACGAACAATAGTGTGAGTGACAGCGTTGGACATTTAAATTTATCACATTTTTTATTTGGTACCAAGTACGTTTCATCTTCATCTTATTATTATGTCGGTACATCCAATAGGCATGACGGAAGATTTTTAAATCATCTTCCATAATGTTGGGGCACATTTATAATTTACAAAAAAAAAAACCTATATATCAGTAATAAACGAACGAATTTAACGAAGGTAAATTTTTATAAAATTATTTTAAAATCTGTGCGAAAACAGCTCGCAGTGTCGTGGCGTCGAATCCGATGTCACGTCTAGGTAAACAAACATCGAACGCCATTGTGTCTACACGTATCCAAAGAAAAAAAATGTCTACCAAAGCGTGACGTCACGCGGTGTTATTGGTGTTATATTATGTCGTATAGTAATTTCTATCGCATTAAAGTAATAGCCCATTTTGCCCAACACTGTTAAGGTGTGTGTGTGTGTGTGTGTGTGTGTGTGTGTGTGTGTGTGTGTGTGTGTGAGTTAGTGAGTGAGTAAGTGTGTGTAAGTATGTGTGCGAGTGTTTATTTTATAGCAGATGATTTTATAACTGAAATATTTAACTACCTACAACCTCAATGTACAAGTTAACTCTCAGGCACCTGTGCATTACTTTAGTAATCTTAATTTATATCTATAGTTGTAATTTTTATTTAAAGAGGGTAGAAGCACCTACCCTTAAGACTGCGTCAGGTATGCCGTCTCGCTCGCACAATCAATCATTCTTTATGTGTTTTCAAATAACAAAACATTACTTTTGAAAAATGTGTAGTGAGAGTGTGACAGATGATAAAATTACTCCACGAACCCGGATTTGGCTCCCGTGGTGGAGTATGGCCTAACCTTCCTGCAATTCAAGAAACCCGTGCCCCAACAGTGGAGGGCTTGACATCATATCAACTTCTAGAACCCTGAGCATTGTATCACTGTAAACCCGTTCCCTCTTTTGGAGACAAAACCTTTGTAAGCCTGTGATGACCTTGCCTGGTTACCATACCACAGGGTATCCTATTGGGACCGGTACTAGTGATTGTGTTATGTGAAGTTACTATAATTTTTAAAGCTTTGTTTTTTTCTCGTATCTAAATACGGAAAGTTGGTCATTATTTTCAAAATATTTGTTAATACCACAGGATCCGAAGAGCTAGCGATCGGAAGGTAAAAATTAAACGTCAGTCGTGCTTTGAAGCCGACGATCTTTCATTAACTACAATAGGCGATAGTCTACCCGGTTGTTTAATTTGATTAGTATCTTTGTCGACATTTGATGTGTTTAATTTGTTGACGTTACTTCTCACTACGTTCGTAGGCGAGAAACAATTTTGTGTGAACTGAATTTTCTTCAGAGCTGGCCTCACCGTTTTTATTTTGTCACTCTTTACATTTTTATTCACCGTTTTAAGTTTTTTTGAAATGGAATTGCTGTTTTTATTGCCTTCACCTTTGGACGTTTCCGAGTTTATTTTCGGATGATTTTCGTCAGTTTTCTCATTGGTTAAGTTATTGTTTTTTGATGATTCCGCTAAATCATTTATTTCAGGCACCTTTGAACAGAAAACAGTGATATTGTCACCCATTTTACCATTGTCAATGTTTTGGTTACAGTCAGCTACGATTTGTTTATCATCTTCAACAATAACTTTATCAATACAATCTACAAAAATTTCATCCTTATCTCGTAAATTACTTTCCCGTACGACGCAATTAACTTCCGCACGATCTATTCCACTGTCCATAACAGGATTAGCATTGTAATCTTGTGCAATAATGTCGGTATTTTCTGACACAATATTTTTATTTGTGTCACCATCGCTCGCTTTGATTTCCATATCGGAGTTACTAACTGATGCAATATTATTATAATCACTATCAGTACGTACGACTTCTGTTTGGTCCACAACAATTGGTACGGCTTCGCCGTTGTTTAGGTTATCACAAGCAATAAATGTTTCTACTTTTCCACTTGCCTCCGTTGTATTATATTCTGCTCTTGTTTTCTCATCGTTTCTTATCGCATTTTCGGTGACTTTTTCAGCTTCTAAACAATTTTTAAAACTCTCCATACCTTCAACAATCACATTTGAATTTTCTATCACCATCATATTCTCGTCAGCTGGTGCCACTTGATCTTGTATTTCAATTGATTCTTCATCTATTTTGCTACTTTCCTTCACACCGCCATTTTCTTTATTTCCCACAGCGATTTCAGTAGCCTGTTCTAACTTGACTTTTACCGTCACCAGTTGAGCAATCTCTTCCTCGAGTCTCTTTTTCTCCTCCTCAATCTTCTTCTTCAGCTCCTCCGCGATCTGTTTAGCTTCCAGCCTATGCTTCTCTTCCTCTTTCCTCATCCGTTCGTTCTCCGACCTCCTTCTGGAAACCTCTGCCGCCCTCTGCTCTTCAGACTTCATGTGTTGCTGCAATAGTATCTTCCGATTAATCATCACTTGCCTCTTCTTCTCTGCCTTCAACCGTTCTTTCTCAACCACTTCCAGCGCAGCCAACCTCCTTTCTTCTTCCACTCTCAACCGCTCCTCTTCAGCCAGTCTTTCCGCTTCCAGCCTTCTCTTTTCTTCTTCCAACCGCTTCGCCTCCTCCTCCAGCCGTCTCTTTTCTTCAGCGGCCTCTCTCTCTTTCTTCTCGGCGAGTTCACGGCGTCTTTCTGCGTGCCACCACGGCATGAAGCGTTGGAATTTGATGCGGTTGCGGTGCTGAGGCTTCAGGACCCATGATATTGCCATGTCGACGTCCGCTATTCTGTAAAGGAAGGAGCTGAGTGTGAGACAAGTAGGTATGATTCATCCCTACTTCAGGTTAAAACATAGGCTAACTAGCGTCACCAGCGAAAGAGAACTCATACCTCCGTAATCCGACGCATCATCGGATAAAGTTGTAGGATAGAAATCTCAACATAGTAAGAGCTATTTTCATAGTAGTAAGGCCCGCCACTGTCTTACAATCCTCCACCAACCCGGACTTGGCCTCCATGGTGGAGTATAGCCTAACCTTCCTACGATGCAGGAAGAGACGCGTGCCCCAGCAGTGGAGACACACAAGGGTTGATGTCGAATAGCTACTATGAAAACCTACAGACTAGATAGGACCCTGGACAAAAATTAACCTCACACCAGTATCCCAAAGGGATAGGCAGAGACCATGGACTGCCGCTTGCCACATCACCTTCATTAGTCGTTGCAGCACCTAGACCTAGGCCAAGATCCTCATAAGCCCTGGCGCCCTAGAAATAGGTCATAACGAATAACTTTCTTAATTCACACCTAATGATTTACCAGGAAGTCCTGAAAACTTACTGCTCCTACTCCTCATCATTTCTTGGACAGCAGAGATAAGAAAAAGTTCCTTAATGATTCGCGATACTCATACATAGTTGTATATTTCATACGAGTCAAATCGCGATTATTTATTAGGTAAAACGTAATTACCTTATTTCGGGTAGACCCGAGACCACGGCAACTGTAACGCTGCCGAAACGTCGGGTTAATAAGGTAATTACGTTTTACCTAATAAATAATCGCGATTTGACCCGTTTAACTAACAAAAAGTTCTTCAAAATCTACGTAGTTTTAGAACTAAGTGTTACCTCCAGGGCTTAGGAGGTTGTTGCCAAAAATGTCTGCATTCAACAGGAAGGCTGTCTTATTTTTTTATTTTTGTGCCTCTCTAGTGATAGAAGTTGGCCCGCAGCTCCCACACTCTTCATCACTTCTTGCAAAAGGAAAAAGGTCTTCTACGCTAGCTACATCCGTTCCCTGATGTTTCCGAGTGACGAGTTCATTCTTCTCCTAACACACATCCATCCTTCAATATTGCCATCACAATAACTCGTCGGAGTCGGTACCTATCGTATCGCGAGCCCCTGATAACTTAGTTCATTTAGGCATATTAAACACTGGCCTCTGCGTCTACGTAATGAGACGATTTATACAGCGTCCAGTGGCATATTCACTTACACTAGGTGGGTTTAAGTTTAATTCCTTCCTTCCTTCCTTCCTTCCTTCCTTCCTTCCTTCCTTCCTTCCTTCCTTCCTTCCTTCCTTCCTTCCTTCCTTCCTTCCTTCCTTCCTTCCTTCCTTCCTTCCTTCCTTCCTTCCTTCCTTCCTTCCTTCCTTCCTTCCTTCCTTCCTTCCTTCCTTCCTTCCTTCCTTCCTTCCTTCCTTCCTTCCTTCCTTCCTTCGGTGGTAAGACTAATATATCTTGAGGAATCTTATTGTAGGAACCGTATTAAATGCCCCATAAAGGATGTATGAACCTTTGCAAGTCTACAGCGTGGACGTGACAGTTTATGTTTATTCCTACCATCAATATTATTATGGCTACAAGCATTTTTGAAATTGCTGATGTTTATCCTTACATTATTATTATTAATACTTTATTGCACCATAAAATTGTACAGTTGTACATTCGTGCACGTATCGACCTGCAACTGTTAAGATATCTTCCATATTTCCTTCCTTTCCGCCTTACACCTAGGGATATTGGCAGACTTTTCGTCTTCGTCTCAATTCTTAACACACTAATCACAATAATATTATAAAGGCAAAAATTTGCGAGGGTATATGTTTGTTACTTCTTCACGTCTCAACGGCTGGAGCGACTTTGATAAAATTTGGTATGGAGTTAGCTGACACCCTGGATCAACACACAGGCTACGGTTGGCTGCGGGAAAATATCTTATTCCCATGGGAAAATCAATAGACCGCGGGTAACACCGCGGGGCACAGCCAGCATAGTTGTGCGTGTTCAACTTACTTCCTCTTGAACCTATCCCGGTCCAGGCCGTGCTGCTGCCAGTTGCCGACGCGCGCCTGCCTTGCCGCAAAGGCCCAGACCCTCATCACGAGGACCTTCGGCGGTGACTCCGAGAAGCGGACCTGTTGGCGAGAGAACCTCGAGTTAGGGTGGGTACACGTATTTTCAATTCAATTTTTATGGCACTTCTAGGATTCTCTAAAACTATTGGTAATTGGATTACTTTGACAACCTTCTTGGTGATAAATCATAAATCGACATTGCTGCACCGGGCGAAACGTTGAAAAAGAATTGTCTTGTATTGTATGGAATCGGGCGTTACTTTGCGGAAATCCATAATGGAAATCCACATTTTAAAGAATTGTCTCGTGTCGTGAATTTCATTAAACACGAGCAGGAGGCGCGTCTTAAGAATCATCTAGTCACCGAATTCATCGAGAATAACACAATCATCGTCATCAGCATTAGTAGATACTGACGTCACACGCCGAGATTAAGCCTCGCGTGGGTTCGTTCTGAATCGTCGCAATTTTGTTGACTCTTCGCGGTAATTCGCTGACGTCATCGTCGTCCAAATTGATGGCAATCGTGATGTTATCGGGCCACTCCTCCCCTGTTCGTGGTTCCGAAAACTCACTCTTCGTCTTCTTCAGGCTATATTAGTCCACTGTTGGATACAGCCCTCCCCCAATGAGCGCCACAGCGCAAGGTTGTGCCATCATTGGGGGGTAATGCCCATAATTCCCACGCTGGGGGATCGCAGTTTGGTGGAATTGTACTGCAGGGGGCGCTGCTGCCCACCCCCCGGTTTGTGTCCCTTATTCGCCTTTTACGACACCCGCGGGAAGAATTTGGGTTGGTGCTATTCTCTAGGCCGACACCACACAGCAACCACCGAAAAATCACTACGGCTAACTTATTTTCTCATTTGTCTATTTGCTTTAATTATTATTATTATTCATTCTTTATTGGTGTTGGTGGAAGAGTCGCATTACTCACGCTGCTAGTAAGTCCGTATAAACAAACACATAAACAAACAAACAGCGTTGTTTATTATAGGCCGCCATTCGGTCAGAGTTGGCATGATTTTGTAGCGTCTTTAATTAAAAAATGTATATTAAAAACCTATTTAGGAGCTAAATCGAGTCCCGGCATGGGTGGAATTTTTAGCCTCTAAATAGGTTTTTAAAATTGTCCTTAGCATTAAAAGGGTTAGTGCATTAAAAAGAATATAATCATGTGGGTACAGCGTCATCATTCCGATGTAAAAACCTAACTGCAAAGTAGATACTCGGGGCTGCAAGTGATGCAAATTACTTCAGCCAGATGTCGCTGCCTGTACGTAATACAGAGAGCATTGTAAAGAGGTTCGAAATTTCACTGATGCCGTTGAGTCGCCCTTCAGCTCAGTTGGAAAGAGCGCTGGCACGGATAGCCAGAAGTCGCGGGTTCGAATCCCGGCATGGGTGGAATTTTCAGCCTCTAAATAGTTTTTTTTTTAAATTGTCCTTAGCACGGGTTAGTGCATTAAAAATAATATAAACATTATAGTCCGTTAGCTTTTAGAATATACCGCGGGCTCTAGAGTAGGCTTCGGTTTTCGCCAATTTTCGCCGGTTTTCGTACTGATGATCGAGTTCTGATTTCGTAATCATAATTGGCTGTCGTTCGATTTTTTATGTGTCATACATATACAATTTAATGCTGTGTGGTGTCGGCCTAGAGAATAGCACCAACCCAAATTCTTCCCGCGGGTGTCGTAAAAGGCGACTAAGGGACACAAACCGGGGGGTGGGCAGCAGCGCCCCCTGCGGTACAATTCCAGCAAACTGCAATCCCCAACCCGCATGCCCAGCGTGAGAATTATGGGCCACAATAATGCCACAACCTTGCGCTATGGCGCTCGTTAGGGGAGGGCTATGTCCAGCAGCGGACTAATTAGCCTGAAGAAGAAGAAGATACAACTCAAGTCATATATATCACCTTAGAGTCGTATACGAATTATTTGCTAGTGAAGTGAGAATTGGCTACTATGTCACTAATATAATGTAATAATCCTACGCTAACGCAATGAATGTACTCTTTAACCCCGACCCAAAACGCTCCGCTGGAACTCGGCCAAGCATCACATTAAATTAAAACGCATTTTATACACAGGGTTATTTTTAAAATACCGGAAACTCGTATCTAGACACTACCAAACCTTGTTCTTTGAGTATTCCGGTTTGAGCTTTTTATAATTATTTTTAACTAGCAGACCCAACGAACTTCGTACCGCCTACCAATCGATTCTTTTATTTTCCTCTCCGTAAGAACCATCCTCGTACTTCAAGGAATATTAAAAAAAAAAGAATTAGCGTAATCGGTTCAGCTGCTCTCGAGATTTGCGCTTACCAACACATTCAGCGATTTATTATTATATTATAGATATTGATGACCTCTGTGGCGTAGCGGTAGCGCATCTACCTACCATGCAAGAGGTCCCGGGTTCGAGTCCCGCCTGGGAACAAAAAAAAAACTCCAGGTCTTGGATGTTTGCATGTTTGTGATGTCGTTGTTTCAGGTTCCCACGACACAGAATATTCCAGTTAGTGTGGGGCCAGAAGCAATGTATGTGCCTGTATGTAAATGTTACATGTTACAATAATACTTTTATTGCATTTAAACAAGTGTACAGCTCTAGCAGTAACATATAATTATGCACTTCAATACCTCACTTCATAATATATGGGCCGTTATATCTATATAACGTCCCATTTGGTCCCATTTTAATTTGATGTTTAAACATTCTTTACTGTACATATTATACCAGAGCACATATTAAAAAAACATGTAAAGTTTAGATACAGCGTACAAAATTTATAGTATTTTATTGTAATTTATTGTACGTAATACAGAGAATATTGTAAAGAGGTTCGAAATTTCACTGATGCCGTGAGTCGCCCATTGGCTCAATTGGTAGAGCGCTGGTACGGATAGCCAGAGGTTGCGGGTTCAAATACCGGCATGGGTGAAATTTTTAGCCTCTAAATAGGTTTTTAAAATTTATAGTGTACATTAAAAAAACTTCCCCATACTACACTTTAACAAAGAAACGTCTAGAGAGCCGTAAATAGTCGTAACGCAAAAAAATATTAAAGACAACAATCGAATGAGTTAGGGAAATGTATCCCTTATCGTAAGCCGATAAATTACAATTTACAATTGCGAACCGATAATACGCAGAATTTTTTTATCATCGAAACTTATGCCGTATCTCAATGATATAGCGTGTATTATCGAATCACGAAAGTATGTATGTAATTAATTATTCAAGTAAGAACGGACCGAAACCGACTAACTTGTGTGTGTGTGTGTGTGTGTGTGTGTGTGTGTGTGTGTGTGAGGGTGTATGTGTGTGTGTGAGAGAGAGAGAGTATGTGAGTGCGTCCTTGCGTGCGCGTGTTTGTGTGTGTGTGTGTGTGTATGTCTCATTCTATGTTGGTGCTGGCTGTCATGTAATGGCATGTAATTAGTTTGTAAGATAAAGCTGCACTTGTACCTAAACTATTTTATGTACTCAACTTTTTTATCTATTTAATCTTTCCCTATGACGTAATTTATTAGTATTATTTTTCATATTTTTTTTTTTACTGGATATCAAATAGATTGGTAAAAAATCCCGGCATCTGGCAACCGTGCCGGAGGCGATAGGTTCAGTGTGTTAGCTTTTAGAATATACCTGCCTCGGGCTCTAGAGTAGGCTTCGGTTTTCGCCGAAAGCACACGAGTGTAATAGGTACTACTTCCTGCTCTGTATAAAACTTTTCTTCCCTGTTTTGAAAAGTTATGTAAATTAAGGCCCTGTTTCACAACGTTCAAATAAAGTTCCAGATAAGCTATCCGCAACCAGGGCTGCAGTTTGTTCTAAATTTAAATAAATTTTCCTATATTGCGTCTGTTCGTTTATGGCTTCAAATTTAGAACAAACGGCAGCCCTAGTTGCGGATAGCTTATCCGGAACTTTATCTGCAGATTGTGAAACAGGCCCTAAGTGTCATATTAGTTCCGATATTTTTATAACATAACATAACATTTACATACAGGCACATACATTGCTTCTGGCTCCACACTAGGATACCCTGTGTCGTGGGAAACAGAAACAACGACATCACAAACATTGTAAACATCTAAGACCTGGGGTTTTTTTTGTTACCAGCCGGGATTCCAACGCGGGACCTCTTGCATGGTAGATAGATGCGCTACCGCTACGCCACAGAGGTCGTATCACACGAATATATCCGATTCTATCCGATTGTAGCCGAGGTACATTCTAAAAGCTAACAGACTGTAGTTAATGTGCTTGTTTATCAGCACAGAGGTCGCGGGTTCGACACCCGCACGGGACTTTACACCGACTTATACGGATGACCTCGTTCCGATGACACTGAGGTTAAGCACAGCGCTCTTTATGCTCTAAATATACTTTTAAGTTGTTGTTTAATGAATCATGTTTTAACTAGACCCTTCTTCTTGATATCCCCGAGCACAATATGGCGGGCTATTCCTTCACTGTGACAGCGGTTCGTCTGTGGAACGCTTTGCCGCAGACCATTCGCCAGTCTCCATCTGTAGACGTGTTTAAGAGTAAGGTTCACGATCACTACTTTGGGCTTCAATAGAGTTATCCAGTATCTATGTACCTAGTATTATATTATTATTATATTATGCGCAATAAAAAGGAGGCCTATGCCCAGCAGTGGGTTGATGTGGGCTGATTATAGATAGTATTGTATTGTAAGTAATATTGAATCTTAGTATGTAGGTATGTACATTGCAGTAAATATGTATTTGAGTATCATTTTATATATTTTATGCTATTTTATACACGTATGTGTATTTCAATTATATTTGTTATACTTAGTTAACCTAGGTTATGTAATAAATCACTCGTATATTATATTGTTTACTGGCACTACCCCTTCCACTGTCCGCATTATCGTGGGTTAGCTGGAAGAAAATACTATCTAGTATTAAGCTCGCCTTTGTACAGATTTGTTTTAGTGCAATAAAGAATCTTCATTCATTCACTCATTCATTCTTCTTTTCGTGTCAGTAATTCGACCAGTTTATATTTTTCCTGCCCAATAGTTGGCTACTGCAATTGGGTTACTATCAGATGATCGTAAAAGCAACTGGTCACGGCATCAACTTGTCCTAAAATCATTTCGACGAAATTGCAACTAGACTAAAAAGTAACTCGTCTATGAAGCAACTCGTCAGAAATCAGTTAGACAAATTATGAGGTTGCCTATGAAGTAACTGGACTCTATAGATAATCGTCTTAAAATCACCTGGACAAATTTGCAATTCAGCTAAAAAGTTATTGGTCTCAAAAGCAACTCGTCAGAAACACAATACTAGCTCATATTCGTAGACCTTATTCAACCAAAAACGAGTCTTGTTATCAGGGAGTGACTGGCCACTGATGGAATGACACTTGAACAATATTATGTTTTGTCATCAATGTCATTCATAGGCGTTCTCGTGTTATATTGTTCTATTTGTGCTTGCGTGTAGTCAAAAGGGACAATAACTAACATGGAAAGTAGTGAAGAAAACGGAGAACTATCTGAAACTTCTAAAATAACATTGATTCTTAGTCAAAGGGGACGTGAGTCGCTCGTGCATGCCGGATACAAATACAATTTTATTAAAACTAACAAAAATGGAACAACATCATGGCGATGCGTGAACAGAAACGAATGTAGTTCCTCTGTAACATTAAATGTGGAAAAAGACAAAATTAAACGGGCAACCGAACATTGTTGCAGGAAAAATCTTGCCCAAAATCACATCGATATTGTTATAGATTCTTGCAAAAAAAAGGTCTGCAAGAGCTTCCAACCAGTGAAAGAAGTGTTTGAAGATGTTGTTATACAATTAAAAGACGAAGCGGAAGACGTGATAGATATAATACCGACATATATGTCCAAAAAAGACACTTTATACCGAGCTCGAAGAAAGTTTTTACGAGTAACGAAAACGAAGTTTGACAATCTCAACGAGGTATTAATACCAGAAATAATAGCCAATGATTTCCTTGTCTACAGTGACGGAGACAACAATAATAAAATTCTGATTTTTTCTACACTGCTGAGTCGGAAATTCATTCCAAAGTATTGTACTGGAAATTCGACCAGTACAATACTTTGGAGATAGCACGTTTAAGCGTGTACCAGTTCCATTTTACCAGTTTTTTTCATTACACATGGATATTGGTAGTAACGATGAGACAACACAAATAGTACCCGTATTATACGCCTTACTTCCGAATAAATCTACCGAAACCTACGTAAGGTTGTTCGATGTGCTTAGGATTCTAAACATTGGCATTAAATTTTATAAATGCGACTACGAGGTGTCACAGTATAACGCCTTTAAGATTGTTTATCCTGAGGCAATTTTGACTGGTTGCTATTTTCATATGAATAAGGCAGCATGGAAAAAGGGTGAGATTTTGGAGCTTACTGCAACTAGGGATGGAAAACAAATAGTTCGCCAAGTAGCAAATTTACGGTTATTACCCACGGAGTATATTAATGATGCTTTTGTGAATATTCTAATAAATGCTGTAGACACACCAGAGCTACGAGCATTTCAAAACTATGTGACCCGGCAATGGCTATCATGTCCAATAACAATAAGCTGTTCAAATGAGAGGCATCGAACAACTAATAGTGTGGAGTCTTGGCACCGTCGACTGAATGCCCGTGTACCACCAAAATCAACGTTGATATATTTTCTACAAAGATTATGCAGAGAGGCAAAGTTGACAGACCTAAGATTAAGGAAGAATTTATTCAATTTTTCCAATAAGAAGAGGAAAGACAAGATTTTTAATTCCAGATATAAGGAGCAATTAAAACAATTGGAAGAAGGTAGAATTTCTGCACATGAATTTTTGATAGTTATATCTGACATAAAAAGAAATTTGAATTTAGGACAAATTTAATTTATTTATAGATAGATAGATAGATAGATAGATAGAGAACACTTTACTGTACATAAAAAAGGAAATTTATTTAATTTTATGTTCATTTTAGACAGAATGAGGTGTTTGTAAGAGAAGATGCGTTAAGTTTTAAGTTCTTATGTTATCTTTTTCAAACTAGTTATTATACTGATTGATTTAATATTACTTTTGTTCGTTTTATTTATTTCTACGAAAAAGTATTAATAAAGTAGAGAAGTTTTCAGAAAGTACGCGCTCCCGTGTAGATAAGTGTAGGTACTTAAAATATTTCTACGTTTCCTCAACAAAACTTCACCGAATAAGTCTGAATTTTGCCTCAGATTTTCCCATTTTTACTCATTTACAGTCATACTTCTTAATCTGAACGCTCAGGTACGATTGAAACAGGATTAATGTTACCCGACACCCATTTAAGACGAGTTGCTTCACGGGCGACCAACTATGTAGATCACTAATTTTAAGACGAGTTGCTTAACAGGCGACCAACTATTTAGACCAATCACATTTAAGTCGAATAGATTATAGGGCAGTAGACAAAATAATTTTCTGACGATTTGCTTCATAGACGAGTTACTTTTTAGTCTAGTTGCAATTTCGTCGAAATGATTTTAGGACAAGTTGATGCCGTGACCAGTTGCTTTTACGATCATCTGATACTAACCCCTGCAATTGCAGCAGCGTTGGCCTCTGTTAGGTCCTCCAGAGTGCAGGTGTGAGGGCACAATGGGCATTGGAGCAGGTGCACCATGGATTGCGATGAGGCTCCACAATCACTAGACCCTGTTTTATTATAAGATCGTTTTAACTCCCTTGGATGGCACTGATATATTTTACGAGTCATTGTCCATTTCCAATTAAAAAAAAAGTTCTCCCGTATTCATTAAATGTTAGTTATAGTGGGTGTTTTCTCGTGGTCCCATTATTTTGTCCCGTTAACGGGTCCACGTGCTTGGGTTGCTGGTCTCTTCCTGCATCGCAGGAAGGTTAGGCCACCACGACGGGGGCCAAGTCCGGGTAAGGATTGTAAGACAGTTATCAAACCGCCCATAAGGCCTTTATAATGAATTGTACTTTAAAACATACTCGATACCGTCTGACGCTTTAGCACAGTTTCAAGACCGACCAACGTGTTTAGAACACTATTAACAAACATTAGATGTATTATGTAATGTTGTGCTCACCTGTAATTGGCTAACATACTAGAATAGACCCTAAGCTAAGCTATCATGACGTAATACTTGTATGCTTCCTGTTGGTGTGGGGTGCGCCAAAGTTGACCGAAGAGAACCTACCTCGATTATTGTAACTCCGAAAATTTTATTACTACAATTTTTCATCCTAACAATCACTATTAATAACTACTCTGTTCCGAATGTTACTAATTCCGAATCATCCAACTTCATAATGTCGGTAACAATAAACATCTATTGTACTACTATTTGTTTTCCGATTTTAACCGAACAAACAAAGATATCAAAGTCTGTAAATACATACCATACATACAAATAAGAATTATAACTTATCGATAATATGAGTAACAATATTATGAAAAACATGTTTATGAATGACAACATTATGGTAAAAAACACTTAGGAGTTTAGATTAGTTTAGTAGTAATATTAGTAATAAAAAAAATCGGAAACCAGAGTGTTATGATCTTCGTCGGTAGTACTAGAAATTGTATGAACGAAAAAATTAGGAACCAAAATTTTCGGAAGAGTGATCATTCGGAGTACAAATCGTTAGTAAGACCATTTTCGGAAGTTAGACTTTAGTTGAGCCAATATGGACCCGTTGGTGTGCCTTAAGTAAATAAATAAACTCCGTGTAAAGAGTGTTTTAGTGGACTTGATATTTGTATATTTTTTTATGTAGCCCATAATCGTCCCACTGCAGGACACAAGTCTTCTCTCATAGAGACAGTATGGGCTTAATTATCTCGCGTGCCCATCGCGGATTGGCGATTTCAAGCGCCGAGGTATTTGAACGCCTCAGTAACTCAGGTTAGCTCACGATTTTCTTTCAAAATTAGTGAGTGGTATTGCTTCTAAAACTTCATAAATATACAAAAACATATTTAGAGGCTAACAATTCTACCCATGCCGTACCCATAACCAAATCGATCAATTTACAATTTACAACCACAATGTTACAATTAAGTTTTCAGTTATAGCCTACATAAAACAATAATTTAACATCAAAACGCATTCTTTTATCTGCAGCACCTAATGACTGGCCATTAAGACAGAGGTATGTGCGCTGAGGCCACAATGCAACCACATTACATCAGTCCGCTATCGGCACAGATTATTAGTTGACCAACAGCATTGGTCAAGACCAGTAGGTGAGTTGGATAAGACATTACTATGGTTTCGGAAGGGAGAAGCGCTCGCGGCCCGAGTGATTGGAAACAATCACTTGGGTTAAGCAACAACAGGCCTGGTTGGGGGACCATCCCGTGACTACCGCTAGTGGCATTTTTTGAGCTTCGCAATGCACGTTAAGCCGTTGGTGCCGGATGTCATATAATGGCAGCCGTTAGGCTATGTCAGAGGCCTTACGGGCGGCTTGATAACTACTGACAGTAAAGCCCGCCACTGCCTTACAATCGTCCACCAACCCGGATTTGGTCCCCGTGGTGGAGTATGGACTAAAGAGATCCGTGACGCAGCAGTGGGGACATACAAACAAAGGGTTGATATTTCAAACAAAGGGTGTTTTCTTTCTTAACAAGGCTTTGGAAAGAAAACACGCTTTTTAAATAAAAGTGCAACGGTTCTACATTAGGACCACCCACGCTTTGAGCCATCTTAGTACAGTAATGGACGTTTCTCTTCGAATTGAAAAAAGAAGTTTTCAATTCGTCAATGTAGGATCACCTTTTTCTCTGTCCCTCTGTCTGCC
Source organism: Yponomeuta sedellus (assembly GCA_934045075.1). Taxonomy (NCBI): domain Eukaryota; kingdom Metazoa; phylum Arthropoda; class Insecta; order Lepidoptera; family Yponomeutidae; genus Yponomeuta; species Yponomeuta sedellus. The sequence continues at coordinate 8,793,714 of OW203751.1, read as the reverse complement.
GAGGCATTTTATCCTCAGGCTACAACGCTACACATACTTCTAGAGGACCTCGTTTCTACTGCAGAAAATAACATACATACATAACCTCACGCCTGTATCCCAGAGGGGTAGTCAGAGACCAGGGACTGCTGCCACGACCCTGACAGGTCACCTTCCCTAAGCTATATTGGCTATTCATAATGGTGTGCTGGTCTTAACACTTTTGTGTGGTAGCGAGACTTGGGTGTGGTAAAAGAAGCAAGAAAGTAGAATTAATGCAGTAGAAATGAGGCCCTTGAGAAGTATGCGTAGTGTTACTTTGAATGACAGGATATGCAATAGTCTGATTAGAGAACGTTGTGGACTGAAAGAGGGTGTAGTGACTAGAATTGAGAAAGGAATGTTGCGTTGGTTTGGTAATGTGTATAGTATGAAGAAAGAAAGATTGATGAAACAAATATATATTGCGAATGTGAGTGGAAGGGCTGGTAAGGTACGTCCCAGGCGGACATACATCGACCAGATAGGGGATAGGGCCTTCGCTAATAAAGATGATAAAAAGTACCCGGATCCGACGTGCGTGCATGCACGACTTAATATGAATTTTGCAGAAAATAAATCTTCTTACATTATCTCCAACCGTGACATACGCGTGAAAAACTACGAAAACATATTCATGCAGTCTCCGCCACAACCTTGACGGACAGACGAAATATTCTAACGCTTTATTTATAATCCGCTACGGTAGCGCGCAGTACACATAATTGCTTCTCAATCGGGAGGGGCTGGCTTTAAATCCGGACAATCCCACTAATAATTAATTGATAATAAGTAAATAATATGTCATTATAAGTAATTACATTCTCGCACTCTTTTGCTATCCGCCAATTGTATTACGTTACTTAAATTTAAGAAATCATGGTTTTATTCTTCTGGTTGGTCTGGTTCGTCAGTCTTTTTCTGGTTGTGCAATAAACTGTTCTCGCAATAAAGTTATGATTGAACATGACACATTTTTGTATGGAGATTTAAGTACAAAAATTGACTTTTCAACAGACAAAAGGGACAAACTTGCGAGGCCGAAGGCCGAGCTCCGTCCAGGCCGAGGGCGAGACCATTCAGGTTACGGCGCACAAGTACCAGCGCAAAAGCCAAAAGGGACAAACTTGCGAGGCCGGAGGAACGCCGCCGCGGCGAGGCCGAAGGCCGAGACCATACATGCAACAATTCACTAAATATAGCGAGGCCCAAGACCGAGCGTCGCCGAGAGCGCAGCTCGCAGCGGCTGGGGCTCGGCGCGTGTAAGCGCGCAGTGGGCTCTCCCCCTAGTCTAATATTGTAATATAAATGTGAAAGTCTATGAAGATGTTTATTACACAATCACGCATTAACGGCTAAACGGATTTAGTCCGTCCAGGCCGAGGGCCGAGACCATTCAGGTTACGGCGCACAAGTACCAGCGCAAAAGCCAAAAGGGACAAACTTGCGAGGCCGAAGGCCGAGACCATACATGTTCCCATGCAACAATTCACTAAATATAGCGAGGCCCAAGACCGAGCGTCGCCGAGAGGGCAGCTCGCAGCGGCTGGGGCTCGGCGCGTGTAAGCGCGCAGTGGGCTCTCCCCCTAGTCTAATATTATAAATGTGAAAGTCTATGAAGATGTTTACTCAATCACGCAATAACGGCTAAACGGATTTACAAGAAACTTGGCGTACAGTTAGACAAAGATCTGAAATGAGACATAGAATACTTGTGATCCCGGTAACGCGTCCCCGTGGGATAATATGTTATGGTTACCGTAACCGTATTTCAAGCTCTAAGATATTTATTAATAGCGTTGACATGGTAACAAGAATCATATAAATTCGGCGGAGCAGGGAGCAGCTAGTTCACAATAAAACTTACATTTAAAATTTATGTTATTAATACCTTTTAGTAGGTAACGGCACCATTCAATATCAGTCAGAAGTTTATTCCCCACGCAAACAATATTACGACGGCACTGGGGCATATTCGAGTTTTCTTTTCTCTATGTTTATTTTTTAGTAGACCATGCAATGGCCTTCTATCATCAAAATCGTCATTATGAGCCCACAGCTGCTCACTGCTGGGTATAGGCTGCCCCCCCAATGGAATCTCTCACGATCTCTTGGCATCCACTTCCCTTCGCTGACTCAACGACATCGTCCGACCATCGGTTACGATACAATATCAACCCTCGTATGTCCCCACTGCTGGGGCACGGGTCTCTTCCTGCACCGCAGGAAGGTTAGGGCATACTCCACCACGGCCAAGTCCGGGTTGGCGGAGGATTGTACGACAGTGGCGGGCCTTACTGTCACAAGTTGTCAAACCGCCCCCATAAAAAAGCCGGCCTACACAGCTGCGGCTTACCGTGCCTTGCGAAGCACGCCTTCCATGTCTAACTTAAAACGTTCATAAGTCTCTTTTTTTTTCCTCTACAGTAGAAGGACCCGAACCTCTACTACCATACAACCAGTTTCGCAATTGGTTAAGGCTGCAAACAGAAGCACAGCATGCCGAACTATGGGAAACTGAAACGAAATGCAGGCAAGCCAGAGAGGCTCTACCGAAAATGTTAAAGCGCCTCACGCGCAGCCTGCTGCGTCTGAGGAAATGCAATCTGCGCATAGCTGTGGCACTTATGACGGGCCACTGCCCACTGAATAAACACTTCTACACCATGGGACTGACTGACAGCCCATTGTGCCGAGGATGCCTCAAGGAAGATGAAACACCCGCCCACGTGACTATCCAGTGTGAAGGCGTGGAAGTGCAACGGACAGCCAACATCGGAAAGCTGGGATCCCATCGGGAGGCCAGCAGTAACATTGGTGCACTGCTGGCTTTCTGGAAAGAAATTGGATGGCTGGAGTGATCTCACAGCCCTGCTACGTACAATGGCCCAACTATGAGGCTATATAAGTGCGGAAACCACAGGACAAACTAAACTAAGTCTCATTTTTGCGATACTCTCAATAACTCTTTTATCACTTGGACTTTGAACTAACGAATGAAAATTCTTTCTTGCACTAAAACATAATTTGAACAAAGGCGAGCTTAACACCAAATAGTATTTTCTTCCAGCTAAACGACGATGGCGCGAACAGTGGAAGAGGTAGTGCCAGTAAACAATATAATATAGGAGTGACTAATTGCATGAAATAGATTAACTGACGGCCTCGGTGGCGCAGCGGTTTAGCACGCTGACTTTGAAACCGAAGGTCTCGGGTTCGATCCCCGGCCGCGTCAAACTAGGAAACGAACTTTTCTAGTTGGTCTCGGGTCTTGGATGTTATCTATGTATTTATTGTATTAAATCTATCGTCGAGTTAGGACCTATAACACAAGTCATTTAAGTAGTTGTACTTACACTATTTTTATTTTTAATGCACTAACCCGTGCTAAGGAACAAATTTAAAAATCTATTTAGAGGCTAAAAATTTCACCCATGCCGGGATTCGAACCCGCAACCTCTGGCTATCCGTACCAGCGCTCTACCAATTGAGCCAATAGTTGTACTTAGTACAGGGCTAATGAGTTCTGTGTAATATGTCCATGAATATTTATTTATTTATTATTACTAAATAATACAAATATAAAAACCTATTTAGAGGCTAAATAGTAAGTGATGCAATTTGCTTAAGCCAGATGTCGCTGCCTGTACGTAATACAGAGAATAGTGTAAAGAGGTTCGAAATTTCACTGATGCCGGTGAGTCGCCATTGGCTCAATTGGTAGAGCGCTCGCACGGATAGCCAGAGGTTGCGGGTTCGAATCCCGGCATGGGTGAAATTTTTAGCCTCTAAATAGGTTTTTAAATTTGTCCTTAGCACGGGTTAGTGCATTAAAAATAAAAATAGTATAATACAAATATAGTTTAAATACACATACTTATATAAAGTAATCGTATTACGAAAAATATAAAATGATACTCAATTACATATTTACTGCAATCTACATACATACTAATAATGCAATATTACTTAGTAATATTACTTACATACAATACTATAATAATAGAATACTACCTACATAGATACTGGATAACTCTATTGAAGCCCAAAGTAATGATCGTGAACCTTATTCGATGGGCACGAACTACCCGTCTCAATATCTCCTTCTGCAATCTTTCCGATTTAAGGTTGCCTGGAAGAAACTGCTATCAGCAATAAGGCCGCCAATTGTACCCCTTTGTAACTGTTATCTCTGTAATTATTTTTTGGTGTGTACAATAAAGAATATTCTTATCTTATCTTACCCCTAAAACATCTAAGTACAGATGGAAACTGGCGAATGTTCAGAGGCAAAGCGTTCCACAGACGAACCACTGACTTTGATGACAGTAAAGTTTTCTTTCAACAGAACATTGCCGGAATCTGATAGCTGCAAAAATCACCACCACCAGATTGATTCAAATGATCCGCCTGGGATATTACACTTTGGTCGTAACAAAGCATCCCCAGAATCTGAGTTAAGCAACAACAGGCGCGGTCAGGTACAGGATGGGTGACCGTCCCGTGACTACCGCTAGTGGCATTTTTCCGAGCGCTTCCGTGCTTCGCAAGGCACGTTAAGCCGGCTGTCACATAGGTAATGGCAGTCGTTAAGCCATGTCAGAGGCTTTATGGGGGCGCGCCCCCATAATAAATGGCGGTTTGATAACTTGTGACAGTAAGGCCCGCCACTGTCTTACAATACACCGCCAACCCGGACTTGGCCCCCGTGGTGGAGTATGGCCTAACCTTCCTGCGATGCAGGAAGAGACCCGTGCCCCTGCAGGGGGGACATACAAGGGTTGATAACGAATCTGATGCAATAGGGCTGCAAAAAATGACGACCACAAGATTCAATTGTAATGATTGGCCTCCGTACCAATGACGTGGCCAGCCAGTCATTGTACCGTCTGAAAGATGCAACAGTGGAGGCGTTGTGGAAATAACAACACAACGGTGACTCAACGAGTATCGACCTTTGCCCCCGATGATTGTACTCGCGAGTGCTTTTCTAACTTTACTTAGGTCCGATTTCACCAAAAGCTCCGAGAACCAGGTTCCTAGGAACTCAGCTTACGAAAGCTTCGCTTGAAATCTTCGGTCAAACGAAACGGCCACCATTGCATCTTTGTTCGCTATTAGAGATTGGAAGCGGTGACGTCACATTCACAGACAAAACACAACATAACATTTACATGCATACATTGCTTCTGGCCCTACACTAGGATACCCTGTGTCGTGGGAACCAGAAACAACGACATCACAAACATGTAAACATCCAAGACCTGGGGTTTTTTTTTGTTCCTAGCCGGGATTCGAACCCGGGACCTCTTGCATGGTAGGTAGATGCGCTACCGCTACGCCACAGAGGCCGTCATGTTGCTTCCACACAATAGGCTAACTCGATAATCTATCCTTCCTTCCCTTATATAACTCAAGATAGCTTCATTATTTTGTGTTGTATAGTATTACCTTGCTATATTGTGCTGGGCTGTCTAGTATTTGTATTGTATCGTGTGGCAATGCGACTTTTCGTGAGTCACTGGGCCCTTGCTGAAAATCAGTGCTGTGGGCAATAAACCCGCAGCAATTACTGAATTATCTAATCTGTCGCCACAGAGATCGTCATGTTGCTTCCACATAATAGGCTTACTCGATAATCTATCCTTCCTTCCCTTATATAACTCAAGATCGTTTCATTATGTGCATTAAATATGTATAATAAGAACTTCTCAGATATTGATATTTTTCATGACTCCTTAAACGTATTTAAGGCTAAAATCTCAAGAGAAAAAGCTATAGTTACAAATTAGAATAAGTACACGAATATTTTCCAATAATTTATTAATAATTGTGATTTATTTGTGAATTAAAACGCTTGTTAGAAACGATAACCTCAAATTCAAAATTGTGATTATCATATTAACATATTTCGGCACTATAAGGTCTGTTAGTTAAGTATAAAATATTGTATTTAGAAACATTTTCTGTAATTATGACTGAAAAAAAAAAAAAAAATTATATTGTGTTGTATAGTATTACTTTGCTATATTGTGCTGGGCTGTCTAGTATTTGTATTGTATCGTGTGGCAATGCGACTTTTCGTGAGTCACTAGACCCTTGCTGAAAATCAGTGCTGTGGGCAATAAACCCGCAGCAATTACTGAATTATCTAATCTGTGGCCTGAGGCCGTTTTACCGCCGCATGGACATGGCTCGTTTCCCCTTACTTTGTTCTGTCTTATTTGTTTTTTTAATTACTTTCTTTATTTTGTTTCTATTTTACGTTTTGTATATGTCTGTGTGGCGGTAAATAAATGTATTTCTTTTTTTTTTCATAATGTTGAACACTATCGAATGTTGACACGATTGTGCGTCGATCCGTTGATGGTAACTTACGTGCAATTAAAATATTCATATGAATTGCCTTTATTAGTAGGCACATCAAATATCTCTACAAATGGCGTAAGGGCCCATTGTGTGAAGGCAACATGACTTAACACAATTAGTCTGTGATTGCGTTGTCTTCAGTCAAATCAATCTAAGATTTGTTAATCTGGTTTACAAATATAGTTAAATGGATACAAAGAAATAATACAACCATAATTTCATAAATCTAAGTACTTAATGTTATAAAATTGGCGGTCTCATCGCTTAAAACGATCTCATCCAGACAACCTCTGGATGGATTGCAAAGACAACGATGAAATCAACTATCGCGGCTCACAGAAAACCGAGATTACGAGAACTCAGATTTCGACCGGGCGTTTCCAGTGTGACCATGTGTGGCAGATTTCTGTCATTTTGGTGGCGATTTAAATAATAATAATAACTTCCACAGAACACAAGCACATGACCTGGCCCTACATTCTAATACTTACGTTTTAAAATAGAATGGTATAAGCACGTACTCTGTGAATGAAGGACTTAGAAATGAACATGTTTGACGTTTTTTGTTCATTTTTTCTTCAAAATGATCTAGGTTTTGAAATGGACACCTAGTTTAATTTGAAACGTTTAATAAGTAACTGTTTCTGTGCAATTTTGAATTAAATACTTCGTTTGTTTGTCTATCTAGAGGTAGGCTGTTCCACCGGCGAATCGCAGTAATGTGCAATAAAGATTTTGAAAAGACAAATGTATGATTTTTTTCCATTGGTGGCGCCAGATAGGCTAGGCGCATGCTGAGACGCAGGCGACGCAGCACAGCGCAGCACAGTTCAGTACAGGGCAGGGCAATTGAGGCAGACATAGGCCCTCACCGCATGCTGCGACGCAACTATTCGCTCCATTCCTTGGCAATTCTCACCCATAATAACTCTTTCAATGTCCTTTTAGAAATGGAGCGCCATTCCTTGGCAATTCTCACCCATAATAACTCTTTCAATGTCCTTTTAGAATAGTCTGGATGATTCGTAGCATACAAACAAGGTTCACAACGAACCAATTCAATTAAATGTTCTGTCATTGCACTAAAATTGTTAGTAAACACGCCTCAACGTGCACGCGGCGCGCAGAAATCTGTGCAGGCACTAAAACGAGACGCAGAGCAAGGCAGACACATCTGCGCCGCACGTGCCTGCGCCGCCGCAGCGTACGTAGCGACGTAATCATCGTTCCATGCTTTACAAAATCTGCCCTGCACTGTGCTGCGTCGCCGTCGCTTGCGTCTCAGCATACGCCTAGCCTTAGCGTACCGCGTACGATACCTTAGCGTACCGCGATAGATTATATGCGCGTGCGCGTTCAGTAATCGACGAATTCCCGCTACCATTGCACTGTTTACGCCTCTCAAACGTATTAATTCAAGGTTAATACGGCCTCACGGATGACGTTGGAACCGGACAGCTGTTGCGAAGTGAACGCTGCGTATCGTTTTTTATTGCTTTTGGACGCTATTAATTCGCTGCCTTTGGTATTTGGATGCTTACAGAAAGGGTTTATTTTTATTTTCATAATCAACCCATTATGTCCCCACCGAGGGTCACGGGTCTCTTCCCTGAGGAAGGTATAGGCCGTACTCCACCACGGGGGCCAAGTCCGGGTTGGTGGAGGCTTGTAAGACTAGTGGCTGGTCTCACTGTCAGAAATGTTCAAGGCCTCTGACTTGGCTTAACGACTGCCATCTATCGACGGCAGCCGGCACAAACTGCTTAACGTACCTTGAGCTCAGAACCGATCGGAAAACGCCATTAGCGTAAGTCATAGACGGTCACTCATCTATGCACTGAACGCGCCCTATGTTGCTTAACCTTCATGAGCGTTTAAGATTCTCAGGCAGCCGGGGCTACGAGCGATTTTTTTTATTTTATGTAGCCTATAAACGTATAAACCTGTACAGGGCACAGGCCTTCGCGTGGCGGAAGGTACAGAACTTAAAAAATTGGTAAGTACATTGGAATCAAACTCGCATCCGCGTGCATTGATAGAAGTAAAGGTATGTACAGTACTACACATCATAAAAGTCCCTTCGGGAATCTACGTTCGCGCAGACTAGGAAGAAGTGTAACGAAAGTACCCGAAGTACATTCAACATGATCTTTAACCGATACAGTTAAGGTGCAGAATTGATTGCCGCAGTAGCGCTACCTAATATTGCCTTTCGCTCACGCTAATATTGCCAAACTAATAGTCACCTGCATCGATGACGTTGAATCAACCAATAGCAAAAAGGCGCGCGGCCTGCCATAAAACGAAACTATCTGATTGGTCGAACAACTTGCCGCACATCCAAAATTTGGTCATCTGCTCAGGTACATCCGCGAGACTTATTTCTTGTGTAGCACTGTAAGCCTATATGTTTCACAATGTTCAAATAAAGTTCCAGGTAAGCTATCCGCAACCAGAGCTGCAGTTTGTTCTAAATTTAAATAAATATTCCTATATTTTGTGTTTTCGTTTATGACTTCTAGGCGTGATCGTTGCAAAGACGAACCGTTTTATAAGACCGTTTTGTGTTCCGCGACGAAAGGACCGTTTTACGTTTCATTCTAAAGCAGTGCCAGCGACTCTAAAGCAGTGCCAACGTTTGTTCGTCGCGAGACCAGTCCTTAGATTGTGTGACGCGGATATGTCCTTTAGTGCTATATTGATAGAGCCTAGAACGTAATGAGATCATTGCGACGTCGTCGTCGGCTCCTTGCTCGTTTCGTTCGTTTTGGTCTGTGATACAATAAAGTAATCTTTATGTTTATGAGTATACAGTCGAATATCGTGTAAAACAACTATTTTTTTTCCAATGTTTCGTGATTTCGTCTCTTTCGCACTCGTTTGACCGTCCTCTGCGCCATGCTCGTTCGCATACAATGAAACCAGTTGCGAACGAGGACCGTTTCGAGGACCTGTTTTCGTTCCAGAAAAAAACGGTTGCGTTTCGTCGTCGAAAAATCGGACCACGACCCACTCCTAATGACTTCAAATTTAGAACAAACGGCAGCCCTGGTTGCGGATAGCTTATCCGGAACTTTATCTGCAGATTGTGAAACAGACCCTAAGTGTATTAGTATCGCACTTCACAATAATATTATAAAGGCGAAAGTTTGTGAATGTGTATGTTGGTTACTTCTTCACGTCTAAATGACTGCTCCTGCCATAAGTAAGCTGACATAGACATAGACATCATTTATTGGTAATATTCATTACAAGTCAAGACTCCGTGCATAATAACAAACCAATGTAGAAATAACAATCAAATTTACAAATGTCAAAGAGAAAATATTACATGTCAATATCATAATAATTATGCAATCTGTCAGGTCAATCAATTATAGACAAAATAATAATAATACGTATGTTGATTAATTTACCTAATTATTAATTAATTATTAATTAATTAACTGACAACCTGCATTAACACGGCTACGTTTTACTCACAAACTTTCGCCTTTATAATATTAGTGTGTGATGCTGTGATGTGAATTGATGATGTGATAGTATGATGGGACATTTTTACTTTTAAAGAAAAATTGTTACATAAATTAATAATTCTAGTTTAAGTTTACATTAGGTGGGTAGGACAAATTAAATATTTACCGCACAAAGTGACCTGTAAACGTCTACCCGAATGCCACAAGTCTTTGCTCCGACATCGGTAGATATCGTGGCGAAAGAATTCTTATCAAAGGGAATATTTATCAAGCTACTAAAAATACGAACGCTGGCTGAGCTGATAACAAATATAATGAAGGCGTATTTCTCCAACCCGCTGCTTATATAGGCGTATTTCTCAGGACAAATTTAAAAACCTATTTAAACCCGGCATGGGTGGAATTTTTAGCCTCTAAATAGGTTTTTTTCTAAATTTGTCCTTAGAACGGGTTAGTGCATTAAAATAGTACATTACACAACTAGGGTGGTAATACAAAGAAAGGCCGAAATCGCAGAAGTTTGCGGCCCGAGCTGCAAGCGAGGGACGTAAATATGCGATCGAGAGCTTTCTTTATTACCTCCCGTGTTGTGTACATCTTTTTATGTCTACACTTGGCCAGAAAGCGGCTTTTTCCGTACGCGCAGCGTGCGGTAAAAGCCACTTTATTGCCAGGTGTGGCATAAATAATATAATCGTATTTCTCAGTTTGACGCTGGACTGGACAACTTTTAAAAAATAAAATTTAATATGGGGTATAATTAAATTACGTTAAGACGTTGGTGCCGGCTGTCATGTAATGACAGCCGGCTGTCATGTTAAGCCATGTCAGAGGCCTTATGGGCGGCTTGATAACTTCCGACAGTAAGGCCCGCCACTGTCTTACAATCCTCCACCAACCCGGACTTGGCCCCCATGGTGGAGTATGGCCTAACCTTCCTGCGATGCAGGAGGAGACCCGTGCCCCAGCAGTGGGGACATACAAGGGTTGATAACGATAACGAAATAAACCGCGTGCGTGAGCGGCAAAGCACGAACTCAATGTATGTTGTACAATAGTGACAACATAACATTATCATATATAACATTTACTGTGGCAACACTGAGTTGCATCAATGTTGCCATAATAAAAACTAATCTATGTCGCGAACAAATCATTAGAATTAAATATGCATACAAGGGTTGATAACGATAGGGTATAATTCAGGGACAGGCTTGAGTTTATGTAATGAATGTCGAACCGAGTGATTGGAATCAGTCACTGGAGTTTAGCAACAACAGGCGCAGTCAGTTGCTGGATGGGTGACCGTCCCGTGACCACCGCTAACGTTTCTGTGCTTTGCAAAGCACGTTAAGCCATACTCCACCACGGGGGCCAAGTCCGGGTTGGTGAAGGATTGTAAGACAGTGGCGGGCCTTACTCTCAGAAGTCATTAAGCTGCCGATAAGGCCTCTGACATGGCTTAACGACTGCCATTACATGACAGCCGGCACCAACGCCTTAAAGTGCCTTGTAAAGAACGGAAGCGTTCGGAAAAAATGCCACTAGCGGTAGTCACGGGACGGTCACCCAGCCTGAACCTGTCTGCGCCTGTTGTTGCTAAACTCCAGTGAATGATTCCAATCACAATATTATGTAAGAACATACGAGTATAATGTCACAGAACTATAATACTATATAAACTTGCGCCCGTAAAAAATCAACAATAACAAATTAGAAAGTTATAAAAAACCTATTTAAAGGCTAAAAATTCCACCCATGCCGGAAAACCTAACTGCAAAGTAGGTAGTCGGGGCTGTAATGCAATCTACTTCAGCCAAATGTCGCTGCCTGTACGTAATACAGAGAATAGCGTAAAGAGGTTCGAAATTTCACTGATGCCCATTAGCTCAGTTGGATAGAGCGCTGGCACGGATAGCCAGAGGTCGCGGGTTCGAATCCCGGCATGGGTGGATTTTTTAGCCTCTAAATAGGTTTTTTTAAAATTGTCCTTAGCACGGGTTAGTGCATTAAAAATAAAAATAGTATAAAAATTAGAAAGTTTATTGTGTTGTTACCCATTCGGGAAGCAATGAATCGCCAAGAATTGATTGAAATAACGGGAAACGTGAACACAGTTTGTTTCTTCAGAATCGACTCATACATTTTTCTTCATTTCATCAATAAGAGCAATAAAGGCCTGCGCAGACGAGGGACTATCCCCCGGGTACTTTTTTGTCTGTCGACATAGATATCATAAAAATTGTATCGAATAACGCAAACGAAGGACTAAAAGTACACCGTACGAAAATTCCCTCAAGTTACCGAGGACATCAAGAGACCGGACTGGTCAAAAGTTCGGTGTTTTCTTTTAAAACGTCTTTTCTTTTTCAACTTCAAGAATATTAACACAATGTAATCTTAGAATATTTGCTTACATAGCGTAAGCTTGACTCAATTTCCGGGGAACAAATGACCGCACACCGTAGGCGTTGAGTCCGCGAGAAGTACTCGGAGGACATTTTTACGATTCAGGGACTTTTGTTCCTCGGGGACAAAAGTCCATCGTCTGCGCAGGCCTTTCTATTCACTCGGTTCGACTAGGCCACGAGCGCCTCAAAGTAGAATCATCTCAACCATAAGGAAACCCCAAGTATAAGTACCAATTATGCGTCAAGCTTTTGACAATGAACATTCCTACTATTTCCTGCCAAGATTAGCTCCGACACGCTGTCACTTGGCGCATGCCCTGCCTAAGCTGTCATAATTAGATTTGATAATAATGAGCCAAGTGACGTAGTCAGATGTGACGGGCTGATTATAATGCAGACTTTAATGTGATGTTCATCCATAAAATATAAATGAATCGCTGAATGTGTTGGTAAGCGCAAGCGAGAGCAGCTGAACCGATTTCGCCGATTCTCTCTTTAGACTATTCCTTAAAGTACGAGGATGGTTCTTACGGAGAGAAAAATAAAAAAAAAATTAAGAATCGACTGTTAGGCGGTACGAAGTTCGCCAGGTCAGCTAGTCTATAATACACCTAAAATTTAATGGCTGAATGTGTTGGTAAGCGCAAGCGAGAGCAGCTGAACCGATTTCGCTGATTCTCTTTTTAGACTATTCCTTGAAGTACGAGGATGGTTCTAACGGAGAGAAAAATTAAAAAAAAAATTAAGAATCGACTGTTAGGCGGTACGAAGTTCGCCAGGTCAGCTAGTCTATAATACACCTAAAATTTAATGGCTGAATGTGTTGGTAAGCGCAAGCGAGAGCAGCTGAACCGATTTCGCTGATTCTCTTTTTAGACTATTCCTTAAAGTACGAGGATGGTTCTTACGGAGAAAAATTAAAAAAAAATTAAGAATCGACTGTTAGGCGGTACGAAGTTCGCCAGGTCAGCTAGTCTATAATACACCTAAAATTTAATGGCTGAATGTGTTGGTAAGCGCAAGCGAGAGCAGCTGAACCGATTTCGCCGATTCTCTCTTTAGACTATTCCTTGAAGTACGAGGATGTTTCTTACGGAGAAAAATTAAAAAAAAATTAAGAATCGACTGTTAGGCGGTACGAAGTTCGCTGGGTCAGCTAGTAACAAATAAAAGCAAACACCCCACCCTGTACGTAAGTAATACAGAGAATATTGTAAAAAGGATCGAAATTTCGCTGATGCCGGTGAGTCGCCCATTAGCTCAGTTGGAAAGAGCGCTGGCACGGATAGCCAAAGTCCGATAGCCAATTCCACCCATGCCGGGATTCACGGGTTCGAATCCCGGCATGGGTGGAATTTTTGGCCTCTAAATAGGTTTTTAAAATAAGTGTTTCATTCAATGTTACACTCAAACAGGGACTTACGGAACGTTACAAGTAAAACTAGGTGTCGGTTTCAAGATCTAGAAATCTTTTCGGAGAAAAAATGGACAAGAAGACTTCGAACTTATCCCCAGTTTCTCTCAATCTCAATTACCAGTTGACGGCTGGTAATTGGCCAAAGTGCGCGCAGAAAAAACAAATTACAGCTGGCACGGATAGCCAGAGGTCGCGGGTTCCAATCCCCGCATGGGTGGAATTTTTAGCCACTAAATAGGTTTTTTAAAATTGTCCTTAGCACGGGTTAGTGCATTAAAATGAATATAAATTACAGCTGTTAACAGAAGATTTACAGACTGTTAGCGTACGAGAAACCGGGCATAGTCTTTTCGGAGTCTTTTCATACATAATTAACAGCCTACCCCTCTAGACAGGTTTCGAAATTATCAAGATAATTACGCTGCTTGATAATTATCCGATAATTATCGGATAATTATCACAGTAAGAAATTAATTAGCTATATTGTTTCATAACAAATACATTATAATTTGTCCAATTCTAACAAAATCAAATCCTGTACAACGTAATACAGAGAATATTGTAAAGAGGTTCGAGATTTCACTGATGTCGTGAGTCGCCCATTGGCTCAATTGGTAGAGCGCTGGTACGGATAGCCAGAGGTTGCGGGTTCGAATCCCGGCATGGGTGAAATTTTTAGCCTCTAAATAGGTTTTTAAATTTATGAGTATTACTTAAAATCCAACACAAATTAACATTAATTAAAGAAAAAAGTGTCCATCAGATTTGACATTCTAAAATCTAAATATATATACTAAATTGTATTGATCAAAGATGCCAAAAGGAATATCTTCATCCGATGATGATTCTATTTCCATTGGCTGTGTTGCTGCTGTAGCTGCAGTTAAACTTATTTGTTGACCTAATCCTAATAGCTTAATAGCTAAGATCTTGCCGTTTTGTTTGCTTTGCATGAACGAATTTTTTGTTCAGTGGGGACGCTCATAGATGCCATAAAAAATAGATTTATTGTTTTGGATGTAGTGACTAGAATAAAGAAAGGAATATATATTGCGAATGTGAGTGGAAGGGCAGGTAAGGGACGTCCCAGGCGGACACACATCGACCAAATAGGAGATGTATTAGCAAAAGGAAAGATAAAAAGTACCCGGAACAAAAAGTGCAACGACTTATGAACGTTGATGAAGCGAAGGTGATCTGTCAGGATCGTGGCAAGGGGCAGACCCTGGTCTCTGCCTACCCCTCTGGGATGCAGGCGTGAGGTTATGTATGTTTGTTTGTTAGTTTTTTCATTGAATTCTTATAAATGTTTTCTTATAAGGGTATAGATGCATTAACACATTATTTTACAAGATAACAAATATACGTGTATCGATATTTGTTATCTCCATCACACATCGTAAGCCGTTACGTGCAAGTTGTGACGTCACAGTGTAAGTCCGATGAGGAGTTTTTGTGTCACGTGACTATATTGACTTTTAGACGAGTTAAATTAAGTTTACTTATTTGTATGTTAAGTATTTGTCGTAGACAAAACATACCATGTTAATTTAACTCTTAGTACTTATATTTCTTAATGATTCGCGATATTCATACTACATATTAGACGGGTCTAATCGCGATTATTTATTAGGTAAAACTTGTTAAGGACAATTAAAAAAGAACAATTAAGAAAGAAAAACATGCTAAGGACAATTTTAAAAACCCATTGAGAGGCTAAAAATTCCACCCATGCCGGCATTCGAACCCGCGACCTCTGGCTATCCGTGCCAGCGCTCTTTCCAACTGAGCTAATGGGCGACTCACCGGCATCAGTGAAATTTCGAACCGAGCGCTGGCACGGATAGCCAGAGGTCGCGGGTTCGAATCCCGGCTGGTTTTCAATACTTATTTCCCAACGTTTCGGCAGCGTTACAGTTGCCGTGGTCTCGGGACGCAATGTATCTCTTATCTTTGGCCAATCTTTATCTTATCTTTGAATCAATCACTTGCTTTAAGCAACAATAGGCGTCAGGTGCATGATGGCGCGGGCGTTTTTCCCAGCGGTTCCGTGCTTCGCAAGAATTGCAAGGCACGTTAAGCAGTTGGTGCCGTAGTCACTTAGGTACTTATACTTAAAAAAAAAAAAAATTTCTTATGTTTAAGTACTTCTTAAAATAAACATCATGTTTGTTTAAAAATAAATCATGATTTTTATTTTATTGGTGGCAATCGTTAGTTAGCTCCCCACAACGCTTTATGTCGCAATTTCTGTGCTACTTTGAATAGAACCTATTTAATTTGATTTAAAGAAAGAAAGAAAGACATTTATTATAGCAACAAGACACATCACAGAAACAAAAAACCAGAAAATTAACACAACATGAGCACAACAGAAATTAACCAAATATAGAAATAAACGAAACAAAAAAAACACACAGAGCTTTCGCCTGTGGTGCGTCTAAATTGCCACAAAAGGCAGCTGACTCAGCGTTGTGCTGAGGGACTGAGCCCTCAGCGCTGATTTTCAGTCAGTGCCCGAGGTAACTGAATGGTCCTACAAGGTGCGTGTCGTGGTGCTTTTATAGGATTTCATCGCATTTGATTCTCCTTAGAGCATTTCAATATCTACAACGAATAAGGGTCATATTAAGGGCAACAATAAAAGACGCATAAAGTTAACTCACCTTCTTCGGAGGCTGCTTCCTCCTGGCAAGCTTCTTTGCAGCATCAAGAAGCAATCCATGGTTTGTCACAACGTCTTCCTCTTTCACAACAATTTCACTATCGTCCACTTGTTGGGCCATTTTGACAGAACTGTCAACCTCATCTTCACTGTCAGAGTATGGCCTCTGCTGTTGCACTGCGTTCTCCTCGTACAAACTGTCATCGGTCAAATCACTGACGGTTCTTGATAGGTTATGGGAGAGTTTAGAGGATGTATCGAGGTCTGAGTCGTCGGTGTCTGAGAAGTCGGTTTCGGATTCTGAGTGGCCGAAGACGTCTGCGGATGTATAACAGTTGTCTGGTAAGTCTTCGAATACGATAAAAGAGTCTTCGGAGTCACAATCAGACATTTTGCGCGTTCTTGGACTCAACTGGGGACTGTCCGTGAACACAATTTGAAATGAATCCTCGCTCTCTGTAGTCGAAGAGTGGCGGAACCGACCAGATATCTCGTTAAAGTAGCAACCATCGTCTGTGTTTGGACTTTCTGTTACGGTGTTCATTGGAATATCTACTTTGATGTTATCCGTACTATTTATACATTTTGCCTTGTATAAATGCATTGTTTTTGGTGAATTTTCAACGCTTGAGGATTCCAAGTCCACCTCGTTTGCAAATGACATGTCGTCTCTAATATTTCTTCTCATAGTTGCCTTTGTTCTTCTTTGAGTACTCAGACGGTTTGGGTTTTTGTAATGCTTATTATGTGTCTTGTTTATATTGATGGGTTTATTTCTAGGGCGTTCGGGGCTTTCTTCAACGGGTTCCTGGGTAGAATCCGAAGAGTGTTGATTAATTTTAGAGTTATTCTTCCTACGTTCCTGTAGTAAGGCCTTCAGTCTACTAACTTTGTCTTCACAAGATTGTATTATTACCGTTTTTGGGTCTTCTGTAGCCTGTGTACAGACTGTCATACCTTTCATCAAAACTTCCTGTATTGGTTCTGTCTCCGTAGAAATTTTTGGCACCATTTCCGAAGTTGTAATTTTACTTGCTACAATGTCTCTCGCACAGTTTTCTTTTGGAACTGCCTCTGTTGTTACCTCCTTCACTTCATTTGTAGATTTAGACATGTCTGCTGGTATTATCACTTCCTTAGGTTTTGTAAGTCCATTTCTAGGACCAACATCGTTCCCACCTTTGTCTGAAGTCACATCTATAGTAATTTCCTCAACAGACACATCAATTGGCTCCGCAAACTTTGTACTTTCCAATGAAGCGATCTCAGTCTTCATTGTAGCACCAACAACTTGCACTGATCCTTCAGTCACGTGGTTACATGGACTCAAACACTCCACGACTGGATCATTCGACAGTCTGACGAAGTCTTCTGGTGTGAATGCATCCACAAATCCCTCTTCAATTGTGTTGGGCTCCACAAAGACCTTTTTGGGTCTCCGTGGCCTCACTACAGCCTGTGGTTTCGGTACAGGCTTGGAGACCAACAGCATACGGACTTTGTTGAGCTTATCCTCACAGTTGACTGCCGCAGTGCGGCAATCTGAACTCATTTCACCGTCCACACTGTCATGTGTGGTGTTAGGGCACGATTGTGCGTTCAACTGCTCACGACAATTGTTCTTATTTTGCATCTCGAGCTTGGCGGGAAGCCAGAAATGTAGCGGCGGCGATCCGTCAGGCGCGCGTTCGATATTCATATCGCTCTCGGGGCTCTTCGCCCGCCTTTGGAAGGGCATAGCTGATGATATGACGTTGAAAACGCCGGTGATAAAGCTTCCTATGCTTCCAAGCGTCGTGTTGAAGGCCACCGGTGCCATTTCCTTCGGTTTTGTCGTGTTTGTGGACAACACTTCGCGTTTTTCTTGGGGATAGACTTTCGGCGTTATTTTTGGGGGTTTATCAGGATAGGCGTCGGCCAGGTTCTTCTGTAGAGGGTTCGGCAGCATGTGGAGGTGGTTTATGTAGTTGCTGTGGTGCAAAAGTTCGTCGAGATCGGATTTGGTATCCATTTTTTCAGATTTTGTTTCGGTGCAATACGAGGCTATGGAGTGGTACATCGGGTTGTAGTTTTGAGGCGATCTGCCCAGCTGGTGGTTGTGCTTGTTGCGCCAATCCGTTGTAAGGCGATACGACATGATTTCTTAGTGATTTATGACTAATTAGTTGAACACAAATAACGTAACACTACACACTAAAGTCGAGTCTGTTTCGGATAATTAAGGCATTATGCCTCACGCTGCCATAGTTCCAACGTATGTAACACAGCAAGGAACACAATGGTAAGCCTTAATGGTAAGTCCACCACACTTCCAAGAGGTTTTCAAGGATGTAAACTGGGAAAATCCCTGGTCACGATTGCACACTATACAATTCGCGTTTCTGTTGGTTCTGCACGGCTCGTTCCTCGGAAATGCAACAAAGTCAACGTCTGAAACACTTGAGGATTTGTTTTCCACGAAATCGTAATGGTTTTTAAGCTCCATTGTGATGCAAATTACAAAAATACACAATAACACATCTTTCACTGTTCGGCCATTTTGAAGAATAATCAAATCCTATCAAGCAAATTAGCAAACCTATGTGTCACGATGTTATGTGAAGTTAGCTTCAGGCGTCTTATCGTGTAAAAAAACTAAAGCATGGACGTAGACGGAGCATGGATAAAAATGTATGCTCTATCTCTTTCTAACAAAATATCTAAGTTAAGTGAATTCGTAATTTCAGAGCCATGGTAGTGAAAATGTTAGAAAATACATTTAATTATTTAATGTAGTTCTGCATGTTTTGTTAGTAAATTACAGAAACATAGAAAAATTAAATGAATTTCGATGCTTTTCATTCTGACCAAGTAACCATAAACAAGTCCCAACGCTAACTTCACGTAGTATTTACTTTTCCTTTTTCTGATGCAATATATGTGTTCTCGTTTCTTTATTTGTTTCAATGTCATTGAACATGAAGTGGTGATTGGTTGTTACGATGAAAAACAATAACCGTGATTGGTCCTTACGCAAGTATGTTGATTTCTTTGCGCAGGAAAGTCAAATTTGTTCTAAAATGTAACTATTTTTCTATACGGCTATATTCCTATACGTTTTTTTTATCTTTTTGCGCTTCTAGCGCATAAAGATAAAAAAACGTCTAAACAGTGGTACACTCTTTGGTCTAAACTATAAACTAAAATAAGCATAATAAGTAGGATTCAAGAACTTGTAACGCCATCTTGCGTCCAGTAGCAAACAACTTTTGTTTTGAAAACCTATTTTTACTATTTATAGCGGATCGGGGAGCTAACTAGCCCTACCTATGAAATAAATAAAGCATTATCTTATCTAAACAACGACCAAGGATTCTAATCTATTTCCGGCTGTTTTTGGCGGAAATAGATTTTTGGCGGACATCCTAGAATAGGTACCTAGTAGGTACCCAATGCGAAAGCTTATTAATATTTCATATCACTGTCACGTATCAGATTTCCATAGAAATGCGGCATTGGCAGAAATTTGTTAGGCGTGCAAAAAAAAAACACACGGAAAAAAAAACTAAGATAAGATAAGAATATTCTTTATTGTATACCGGAAAAATAGTTACAAAAACGGCAGATACAAAAGATCAAATACAATTGGCGGCCTTATTGCTAAAAGCAATTTCTTCCAGGCAACCTCAAATTGGAGAATTTGCCGAGGAGAAATAGATACGGGTAGCCGGTGCAAATACGAATATTAATAGACAAAAGTACGTATACGTACCTGATAATAAACTTACATAAATCATACTTAAATACTCTAAATAAATATCTACATATACATACATAAATAGTGTCTTATAACAAGTGTGTTATATGAACAAGAAAAGGTTATATACCTACATAATATATATGTAAAGAGAAGTGAATGACTACTTACAGCAAAATTACTTAATTAGACAGAAGGAATTCCATTACTCTGGCTTTAAATATAGCCGGAGATGGGGAGCGCCTTATTGCAACCGGCAGGTCATTCCACAGCCGGGCGGCCCTTGCAGTAAATGAGCTACTGAAAAACCTTGTCGTATGACTTGGTGTTTTCAGCGCTAAAGTCTGGTCGGATCCTAGTGCCCGGCTATGGGAGTCACTCAGGAAACTAAAGCGCTCTTTGAGGTAAAGAGGAGTGGCTGGATTGAACAGCACTGAGTACAGCAGCGAAAGGATGTGAATAACTAAGTAGAATACACTTTTATAACTCATACATAATTCAATAAACCTGAGTATTAATATAATGCAATAACTTGTCAGCCCAATAATTACGGACAACTTAGCAAACATTCAAAAGTTCATGTGCTAGAAGTTTTCATGTCAACTTAATTAAGATAAGAATATTCTTTATCGTACACGCAAGACATTTATTACAGATGCAACAGTTACGAAAGAAGCGGTTCATTTGGCAGCCTTATTGCTGATAGCAATTTCTTCTAGGTAAGTTGTATACAAAAGGTTGCAAAAGGAGAAATTGAGCTCAAAAAGGAGAAAATGAACTCATGCTTCACAAATAAAAAAAATTGTCTTTGTCTGAGAATTTCTACCTAGGTACCTACATGCAATCTGTTAGCTTTTAGAATATACCTACCTAGGCTACTATCGCATAGAATCGCATATATTCGTGTAATAGAAAATATCGGTACTAATACTTTACATAACTTTTCAAAGTAGTGAAGAAAAGTTTTAGGTATACAGAGCAGGAAGTAGTATTACTCTCGTGTGCTTTCGGCGTAAACCGAAGCCCACTCTGCAGCCCGAGGTGTATTCTAAAAGCTAACAGACTATTTTGCTATCATAACCCGTTCACTTCTGAGTGCTTAGTGCGAGTTTGACAGATCCAATCGAATAACTTTACTACCGCGTTAATCGAGCATTGAGTACTGAGTGTTTAGTGCGAGTTTTTTAACTACTCGATCGCGTTAACGTAAACTCATATTTCTATGGCATCGAGGAAGCGCCACCTAGCGACAAGTATGGAAATTAAAATTGCTGAGTGCGAGTTGTAATGGTTTACGTTGAGAAGTGAACACGTTTACCAGGCAAAACACGAATAAACGCGAGTGCGAGTTGTACTGTGACAGCGTTTTGCCAGTTCGAACGGTTAACTTACTCATACTCACTACTCGATGCTCGATTAACGCGGTAGTAAAGTTATTCGATTGTATCTGTCAAACTCGCACTAAGCACTCTGAGTATGAGTAAGTTAACCGTTCGAACTGGCAAAACGCTGTCACCGTACAGCTCGCACTCGCGTTTATTCGTGTTCTGGCTGGTAAACGTGTTCACTTCTCAACGTAAACCATTAGAACTCGCACTCAGCAATTTTAATTTCCTTACTTGTCGCTAGGTGGCGCTTCCTCGATGCCATAGAAATATGAGTTTGCGTCAACGCGATCGAGTAGTTAAAAAACTCGCACTAAGCACTCTGATGACTATGGGCTAGATTCTGAATTGAGAATTTACTGAGTAAATACTTAACGTAACGTTTTGTCACGGTCTCTACTGAGAAATTACAAGAGGCAACACTGCAGTTAAGTATTTCGTCGTAGCCGTCAGGCTATACTAGTCCACTGCTGGACATACATAGCTCTCCCCTAAAGAGCGCCACGTTTTGCTATCATAGGGGGTAACGCCCATAATCCCCACGCTGGGCATGCGGGTTGGCGATCGCAGTTTGGTGGAATTGTACTGCAGGGGGCGCTGCTGCCCACCCCCCGTTTTGTGTCCCTTAGTCGCCTTTTTTTTTTTTTTTTATTTTATTAGGGTAAACAAACAATTGTACAATAAGTGGTAACAGCATCTTAAGTAACATTAAAGTATTAAGTAATTGTACAACCAGCATCGCTTACCACGAATTAGAGAAAAAGAAAGGAGAGATATTAAAAAAAAAAAAGCTAACTTCTGAATTAGGCAACTTCTAACCAGGTTAATATCATATTATTTTAAGCAATGTATACTTTCAGTGCATTTCAGTTTAACTTGAAATGCACTAATTGTACACTTGAACTTTTTACTATTTAGAAGGGCATATATTCTTCCTCATATCGAGCCCCTTATTATAAAGGCCCGACACCCATCAAGGACAATACACCCTGCCTGAACAACCCCGCAGAGAGGGCAAATATATCACCCGCGGGAAGAATTTGGGTTGGTGCTATTCTCTAGGCCGACACCACACAGCAAGTATTTACTGTTAAGTATTTACTTAGCAAAATTCTCTTGTTACACAAAAAAATGTATGTAAAACTAGAAGACTTATACATGGATGTGCTAAAAGTTTTGCCGTCGACTCTGCCTACTAACACGAAATACCTAAATGTATAAAAAGTACTGGCAGAAAATGAGATCTAATTTAAAAGGGACTAAAAACCCAGCACCTACTTCAAACTTATGGAAAATATCACTAGAGACTTATATAAGACTTATACGTAGATTCCAAGATTGTAAAAACCTATGTAGAGTGGGCCCTAATGGGCGACTCACCGGCATCAGTGAAATTTCGAACCTCTCTACAATATTCTCGTTATTACGTACAGGCAGCGACAGAGAATAGTGTAAAGAGGTTCGAAATTTCACTGATGCCGGTGAGTCGCCCATTGGCTCAGTTGGAAAGAGCGCTGGCACAGAAAGCCAGAGGTCGCGGGTTCGAATCCCGGCATGGGTGGAATTTTTAGCCTCTAAATAGGTTTTTAAATTTGTCCTTGACAAGGGTTAGTGCTTTAAAGATAATATAATCACATTTCATTTCTACAAGCAAATATTTCACGCACGGAAAACCAATTATTTCGCGTAAGGAATTTTAGAAGTGGAAGCCTGTCAATATTAACACAAATAAGTGCTAAAATTAACTTAAATTTCAACTTCTTCGCCCTTCGCTGAGCCAAAGGGTGAAATGCTCGTCAATGCGTGGTCCAAGTGACTTAGGGCGCTCGTGAAGACGTGAAAGTAGGAGTAGACCAACCAAGCCAGGAAGCAATAGAGCAAAGCCGTGGCCACGACGTCTGCGATGTAGCGTCTGAAAGAATAAGAACAATAACATTTACAACATATTCTAAACTTTCGCGACTTGTACACATAGTTTTGTAGAATATTTTCGGGGCTTAGTCGTATAGCAATTTATTGCTATTTACCTCGATGTTTCGACGACGTTACAGTCGTCGTGGTCACGAGAAGACTGATGTTTGGCACCCGTTCGCATCTTCGGCTGATGAGGTTTCAGACTACCCTCAATCAGCCATCACAAAGCACTATTAGGGTTGCGACACACTACACTGACAATGTCGGACGATAAGCTATGCGACTTTTTACCACTCGAACACTTCTTGATGACCGGATCCCACGATGACTGTAACGTCGTCGAAACGTCGAGGTAAAATAGCAATAAATTACTACGCGATTAAGCCCCAAAAATATTCTAATAACATTTACATACAGGCACATAACTACATTGCTTCTGGCCCCCCATTGGGATGCCCTGTGTCGTGGGAACCAGAAACAGCGAACCACAAACATGTAAACTTCCAAGATTTACGTTTTTTTGTCCCCATCCGGGGTTCGAACCCGGGACTCGTAGAGGGAGTAAAACTATCTATCTACGCCGGGACTTCTCGCATGGCAGGCAGATGCGCTACCGCTCCGCCACAGAGGTCGTCAAATCTTATAAAGGAGGAAAAACTGAATTGACAAAAAATATTGAAACACAGTGAATGTTTCGTAATGTACTTAGGTAATGTTTTCGTTCGTAACGACAGAAAGTAAAAGATATAGCTCAGAGAATTAGCAAGCTGAAGTGGCAGTGAGCTGGCCATAACTCAGGAAGAAACGACAACTGCTAGAGTAAACGTGTTCTTGAGCGGAGACCGCGACTCGGCACACGTGGTGTAGGACGCCCTCCGAGCAGGTGGGATGACGATCTACAAAAAACTGCAGGCAGATTCTGGAAGCGCTCGTGGTTTAGTGGCACCGAGCGATTGGAATTAATCAATTAGGTTAAGCAACTACAGGTGCGATCAGGTGCTGGATAGATGACCATTCCGAGACTACCGCTAGTGGGTTTTTTCCGAGCGCTTCCGTACTCCGCAAGGCACGCTAAGCCGTTGATGTCTGCTGTCATGTAAAGGCAGTCATTAATCCATGTCAGACGCCTTATGGGCGGCTCAATAACTTCTGACAGTAAGTAAGGCCCGCCACTGTCTTACAATCCTCCGCCACACCGGACTTGGGCCCCGTGGTGGAGTATGGCCTCACCTTCATGCGATGCATGAAGACACCCGTGTGGGGACATACAAAGGGTCGATACCGAAAACCGGACGCTAATTCGCTCATTATAGGGGAGAACTATGTCCAGCAGTGGACTAGTATAGCCTGATGATGATGGCAGTGAACGACTTAGCTCATTACATTTTGATGATGATGGTGATGGAAATGAGAACGTGATTATACTATTTTTATTTTTAATGCACTAACCCGTGCTAAGGACAATGTTAAAAACCTATTTAGAGGCTAAAAATTCCGCCCATGCCTGGATTCAAACCCGCGACCTCTGGCTATCCGTGCCAGCGCTCTTTCCAACTGAGCTAATGGGTGACTCACCGGCATCAGTGAAATTTCGAACCTCTTTACACTATTCTCCGTATTACTTACAGGCAGCGACATCTGGCTGAAGTAGATCGCATCACTTACAGCCCCGACTACCTACTTTGCAGTTAGGTTTTTACATCGGATTGGCACGGATAGCCAGAGGTCGCGGGTTCGAATCCCGGCATGGGTGGAATTTTTAGCCTATTAATAGGTTTTTAAAAATTATGACGTGCTTACATCCGATGCAGCTTGCGAGCTCTTGGCAACGTGGCAGGGTCCTCGTTGCAGCAGTAAAGCCGGGTGCCAAGGACGTACTCACGCAGGTAGGACTCCACGTCGATGATACTCATGTCAGTGTAGAACTGCTTGTTGTCTTTGTCAGAGATCCTGGTAAAGACAGAGAGGGGAAGTAATTAAATTCAAAGCTCATTTTGAAGTTAAAACTACTTTTAGTGCAGTTTGTATGAACAGACAAAGAAACTGTATCGTCACGCTCGAGTGCCTTGGAGTCTTATAAACACAGTTTTTCAATGGAATTCTATTCATATTCACTTTCACATTACCATTCACATTTATATTCACTTTCACATTCACATTCTTCATTTTGCAAAATACGTTTATAGACGAGGCAAGAAAAGTAAGAAGAGGGTAATTTGTATGCTAGGTCCTGTTCTTCCAAGAATAAAACTCGGCCCAAACATTCTTACTTTGTATTGACTTTAAACGTTCTACAGGGCACAGGCTTTTCTCACAGATACAGTATGGGCTTAGTTACCACGCGAACCTACCACAGATTGGCAGTTTCAACGCACTCTTCCACAGTCTGTGAATGAATGTGTAATCACAAACCTGCTTCGCAACGCCCTAAAGTTATCGTTCTTGAAATGCCACTCCTTGACTGTGTAGTGCTGCAAGATCTCCAAACCATGGCTGATTCTGTCTTGAAGCTTGACTAGGCTGAAAAAAAGATTATTGTTACATAAGATAAGATAATAGTTTATTTTTCTGTCCACAAATTACATTCGAATACAAAACAAAATTGGATAAATGATACATAACAAAAGAATGCTCGACTACTCGATCGCGTTAACATAAACTCATATTTCTACGGCATCGAGGAAGCGCCACCTAGTGACAAGTATGGAAATAGAAATTGCTGAGTGCGAGTTGTAATGGTTTACGTTGAGAAGTGAACACGTTTACCAGCCAAAACACGAATAAACGCGAGTGCGAGTTGTACTGTGACAGCGTTTTGCCAGTTCGAACAGTTAACTTACTCATACTCACTACTCCATGGTCGATTAAGGCGGAAGTAAAGTTATTCGATTGGATCTGTCAAACTCGCACTAAGCACTCTGAGCTAATGGGCGACTCACCGGCATCAGTGAAATTTCGAACCTCTTTACAATATTCTCTGAATTACGTACAGGCAGCGACATCTGGCTTAAGTAATTTGGTTATACTATTTTTATTTTTAATGCACTAATCCGTGCTAAGGACAATTTTAAAAACCTATTTAGAGGCTAAAAATTCCACCCATGCCGGGATTCGAACCCGCGACCTCTGGCTATCCGTGCCAGCGCTCTATCCAACTGAGCTAATGAGCGACTCACCGGCATCAGTGAAATTTCGAACCTCTTTACACTATTCTCTGTATTACGTACAGGCAGCGACATCTGGCTGAAGTAGATTGCATCACTTACAGTCCCGACTACCTAATTTGCAGTTAGGTTTTTACATCGGAATGATATCGCTGTACCCACATGATTATACTATTTTTATTTTTAATGCACTAACCCGTGCTAAGGACAATTTTAAAAACCTACTTAGAGGCTAAAAATTCCACCCATGCCGGGATTCGAACCCGCGACCTCTGGCTATCCGTGCCAGCGCTCTATCCAACTGAGCTAATGGGCGACTTACCGGCATCAGTGAAATTTCGAACCTCTATGAGGTTCGAAATTTCGAACTACGAACCTCGAATCCGGGCATGAGTGGAATTTTTAGCCTTTAAATAGGTTTTTTAAGTAATTTGCATCACTTGCAGCCCCGAGTACCTAATTTGCAGTTATGTTTTACATCGGAATGATATCGCTGTACCCACATGATTACATTTTTTTTTTAATGCACTAACCCGTGCTGATTTCGCTAATTATTTTTTTAGAATATTCCTTGAAGTACGAGGATGGTTCTTTCGAAGAGAAAAATAAAAAAAATCAAGAATTGACTGTCAGAAGGTATGAAGTTCGCTGGGTCTGGGTGGGTAAAAATAATCACTCACAAGGTCCTCTTTCCCAGAAGTAGCATCAGGAAGTCGACTATGTACGCGGGCAAGTAGTGTGTAAGGACGACGCAGATTTTGTTCGTCCACCTGTAAGACTTGATGCAGCCACCGGGATACCACAGTGCTACCAGGTACGGGTTCTCGTTTATCATCTTCTTTCCTGAAAAAAACAGTGTTACAGTACTACACATTATAAAATCCCCTTCGGGAATCTACGTTCGCGCAGACTAAGTAGAAGTGTAACGAAAGTACCCGAAGCTATAAGTACATTCAACATGATCTTTAACCGAGACGGTCAAGGTGCAGAATTGATTGCTGCAGTAGCGCTACCTATTTCACTCACGCTAATATTGCCAACCTAATAGTCACCTGCATTGATGACGTTGAATCAACCAATAGCAACAAAGGCGCGCGGCCTGCCATAAAATAAAACTATCTGATTGGTCGATCAACTTGCCGCACATCCAAAATTTGGTCATCTGCGCAGTTACATCCGCGAGAATTATTTCTTGTGTAGCACTGTACGCGGCTATTCACGACGGAAGTGCCCGAGTCCACCAATTATACATTCACTTGAATGATTCCCGAGTCGACCCGAAACATGGCGGAACGACACGAGTCGCAAACGTGTAAAATACCAAGACCGAGACTTTGACCTACACACACACACATTGACCTATGGTTTAGTAATCCCAAGATCCCAAGATTTAGGCTGGCAAAGGTTAATACACCTTCATTGGGCATTGTATGCGTTTCTATAATAAAATCCCTGAAGTGTATCTATATTAAGTTTGCCTGAAAAGCAGTTCAAAAAATGTGTTAAGCACACTTTGTGCCAAAAGGGCTACTATAATACTAAGGATTATTTAGATGACAATGATGTCTGGAATTAAGCATGTGTAATGCACGAGTTTTTTTTTCTCCAAAATGATCTAGATTTTGAAGTGGACCTAGTTTCTCTTATACTATTTTTATTTTTAATGCACTAACCCGTGCTAAGGACAATTTTAAAAACCTATTTAGAGGCTAAAAATTCCACCCATGCCGGGATTCGAACCCGCGACCTCTGGCTATCCGTGCCAGCGCTCTATCCAACTGAGCTGATGGGCGACTCACCGGCATCAGTGATCTTGTTTCTCTTGAGACGTTCAGCCTCTGTTTCTGCGCTACTTTGAATAAAACCTTTTCATTTCGTAATGTTACTTTGCATCCACGTAATGAGATAATTTATACAGCGTCCAGTGGCTTCTCTCAATTCAATTCAATTTATTTCAACGTAAAGAATTCACGAGATTGACACTAGACACACACTATTTTGGTGATGGGACCACTCGGACGCAGAGCCTGGGACATCGTTTTCAAAGCCAACATACCTGTCTCGATGATCTCGCCCCACGTCATTTTTATTGCTCTAGACAAGGTTATGTTGTAGACACGGATGTCAGTGGGCCTGGAAAAGAAATATACCACTTAATTTTGCAAAAGTACCTGACTACAACCAAAAGTTCTTTAAGGTATAGAGAAAACGATTTACAGTCTTTTAGCTTTTAGAATAAACCTGAGCCCGAGGCTTCGGTTTTCGTTTAATAGGCTTCGGTTTTCGCTTAGTAGGCTTCGGTTTTCGCTTAGTAGGCTTCGGTTTTCGCTTAGTAGGCTTCGTTTTTCGCTTAGTAGGCTTCGGTTTTTGCTTACCAGGCTTCAGTTTTCGCTTAATAGGCTTCGGTTTTTGCCGAAAGCACACGAGTGTAATACTACCTCCTGCTCTGCATAAAACTTTTCTTTACTATTTTAAAAAGTTACGTAAACTTATAAATAACAATACAAAATTAACCTTATCTTATTGCAATATAATCGATTATATATAACCCATAGTAGCCAAGGTATATTCTAAAATCTAACAGACTGTTAGTAGATATTATTTCTCGATGACTCGCAATGCTCATGGATACGTGGTTAGGTATTATTAGGTAAAACGTAACTAGGTACCTTAACGGGGACCGGCACGATTATGCCACGCGGGGTGCGCAAAGACTTGCTGGAGTCGCTTGCCACTTGACCAAGTAAGGTAAGGGTAAAACTATCCACGTTATGGCTCCGGAGGTATACAACAAACTTCCGGAGGAAATTACGAGCGCAAGCAGTGAGTACGTGTTTAAACAAAAACAAAAAAAATGGCTTATCGAGCGGTGTTTTTATTCGTATGACGAATTCCTAGTCTGTAAAAGTGACTAAGCAGAGAAGCTTATAAGATTTAGCGTATTGTATCGTAATATCGTAGCTTTTTAACACTTATTTAGCAGAATTTCGCACAATAATTAGGTAAATTACTCAACACACGTATTATTATTATTTTGTCTATAATTGATTGACCTGACAGATTGCATAATTGTTATGATATTGACATGTAATATTCTCTTTTTGACGTTTGTAAATTTGATTGTTATTTCTAAATTGGATTGTTATTACGTACGGAGTCTGGACTTGTAATGAATATTACGAATAAATAATGTCTATGTCTAACTCCCAACGTTTCGGCAACGTTGCAATTGACGTGGTCCCGGGTAGACTGAAGTGGCGAATATACGTCTTACTAAATAAATAATCGCGACTTACTTAGGTACCCGTTTAGTACATAACTAAGTAGATATTATCATATTTATTCACAGGCTTCTTTCATTTAGCCCCACTATTGTACAATTTATTTTTAGGTATTTATGTATATTATTATTTAAGTATATGTTGCTTACCAATGTATTTAATTGGATATGTATTTTTTTAGGTGTCTAGTATATTATTGTAGACTTTTTGTCCGGATTTACTTACGGCTGTTGTTAAATCGGAAAAGTCCGACCAGGTTTCGCTCCGATTCGCAGAGCTTAATCATGGTGAGCAGAGACGGAGCTCGCGTCGTCGGTTGCTTGTCTCACACTACTACAAAAAGTCTACAATGTGTTGTTCTTACGAAAGTTTTAGTATATTATTATTTAAATTTATGTACATTATATCGTAGGTAATTATAAGTAATTATATTCTCGCACTCCCTTGCTGTTTGTTATCAATATATTTTCGATTTAATTATTTATGTACATGCACCACGTACCGACTATATTCTTCATGCAATCCACTCCATCCAAAGGTTGTCTGGAAGAGATCGCTCTAAGCGATAAGAGAGCCAATTGTATAACATCACTTAGATTTAAGAATCATGGTTGTAATATTTTTCTGGTTGTACAATAAAGTGTTCTCTATCTATCTATCTATTGGGCAAAGGCCTCCCCTTTCGCTCTCTCACTCCGCCCTGTTCATAGCCACCCTGTAAAAAGGTCTTCAAAGGTCTTGGGCGTCCGGGTGAGGATGGCAGAGCGGTGAAAAAAGTAGCTTGCTGCGGGGGAGTCCAGCAGTCGACGAAAACGGGCTGATTGTTTGAAGACTTACTTGTCCGTAGCAATGGCGTACGCTATAAGCAGACATCCATTGACGACCACGTCAACGGGAACGCAGTCAGCTTGGTACGACGGTTCGCAGTGCATAGTCCTGATCACACCTGGAAACCGATATGTTGATATCAACCCTTTGTATCTTCTTATTGTTACTTATTGTCTATATAAATTTTTAATGCACTAACTCGTGGTAAGGACAATTTTTAAAAACCTATTTAGAGGCTAAAAATTCCACCCATGCCGGGATTTGAACCCGCGACCTCTGGCTATCCGTGCCAGCGCTCTTTCCAACTGAGCTAATGGGCGACTCACCGGCATCAGTGAAATTTCAAACCTGTTTACAATATTCTCTGTATTACTTACAGGCAGCGACATCTGGCTTAAGTAATTTGCATCACTTGCAGCCCCGAGTGCCTACTTTCCTTATTGTCTGTCGGGAGACCAGCGTTACGGGACTTACCCTTAATACCTACAATGGCAGGCTGAGTCCAGACAACTGTTTTAAAGCCATGGCACACATCGCCTCACCACTATTATAGTTTAAAAACCTATTTAGAGGCTAAAAATTTCACCCATGCCGGGATTCGAACCCGCAACCTCTGGCTATCCGTGGTTGTGGGTTCAAATCCCGGCATGGGTGAAATTTTTAGCCTCTAAATAGGTTTTTAAATTTGTTCCTTAGCACGGGTTAGTGCATTAAAAATAAAAATAGTGTAAACACTTTTAAAAACCTATTTAGAGGCTAAAAATTTCACCCATGCCGGGATTCGAACCCGCAACCTCTGGCTATCCGTACCAGCGCTCTACCAATTGAGCTCAATTGCGCCAAGCCAGAGGTTGCGGGTTCGAATCCCGGCATGGGTGAAATTTTTAGCCTCTAAATAGGTTTTTAAATTTGTTCCTTAGCACGGGTTAGTGCATTAAAAATAAAAATAGTGTAATAGTGTAAACACTATTATAGTGTTAAGACGATGTGTGTCATATAGGTAATATTGTTGTCACTTTTCATTTTATTTTCTAGTTTCAAGTGGTATCAACCCTTGTATAACCTTACAGCTGGGGCACGGGTCTCTTCCTGAATCGCAGGAAGGTTAGGCCATACTCCACCACGGAGGCCATGTCCGGGTTGCTGGGGGATCGTAAGACAGTGGTGGGCCTTTCTGTCAAAAGTTATGAAGCCGCCCATAAGGCCTCTGATATAGCTTAACAATTGCTGTTGCATGACTGCCGACTTACGGCTTAACGTGCCTTGCGAAGCACGGAAGCGCTCGGAAAAAATGCCACTAGCGGCAGTCACGGGATGGTCACCCTGTGTGAGTCACCCATCTAATATCTGACAGCGCCTGTTGTTGCTTAACCCAAGTGATTGATTCCAATCACTCGGTTCGATTAGGCCACAAGCGCTTCATGCAATCTTAAAGTTAACATAAACTAAACACAAATCCACAGGATCTGACTTTTTTCGAAGCGAGAGAGGATTAGAAAGTGGTTAGGTTATTATAACATAACATTTACATACAGGCACATACATAGCTTCTGGCCCCACACTAGGATACCCTGTGTCGTGAGCCAGAAACAATGACATCACGAACATGTATACATCCAAGACCCGAGGTTTTCTTTTTAACCCCAACCGGGGTTCGAACTCAGGACCTCTGCTCTGTATAACACTTTTCTTCACAACTTTGAAAAGTTATGTAAATTATTAAGTGTCATATATTAATTCCGATATTTCTATTACACGAATATATTATCCAATTCTATCCGATAGTAGCATAGGTATACTCTAAAAGCTAACAGACTGTACAGTCTGTAAGCTTTTAGAATATACCTCGGGCTCTAGAGTAGTCTTCAATTTTCGCCGAAACCACGCAAGTGTAATACTACTTCCTGCTCTGTATAAAACTTTTCTTCACTATTGAAAAGTTATGTGTCAATTAGTTTCAATATTTCTATTACTCGAATATATCCGATTCTATCCGATAGCAGCCGAGGTATATTTTAAAAGTTCACTCTTATTTACCTTTTCCGGCGCCAATCAGCAACCCCGTTGGTCCGTTGAAGTTGTCCACCCATCCAGCGATGGGTCCCTGCCAGATTGCCGTCACTGCACAAAAAAAACAGTATTAAAAAGATGTTGAAATGAAACGAAATTAATTTATTTCAACGTAAAGAATTTACATTCTGTTTGCTGAATGTCAATGTACAATGCCCGCTGCCTTCAGGCCGTATTGTAGTGGAAAAAAAAGCAGCGGGAAAAAACTCCACTCTGACCACCTTTTCTCAAGTCACCATAAACCAAATACATTAGTTGCCACCTATACGCATACATAATAAGATTTCATGATAGCCATTAATAACTTTAAATGCCAAAGCATTAGTTAAATGTCTTACAAAAGTAGGGAAGACATAAGTGCTGCGGACAGTCACACGAACAGCACTCGTTCACGAGCATAACACAGTGGTCAGCCATCATCAGTCTCAACCATGTTGACTGGGTGAGAGGTTAAGACCGGGCCCTAGAGCCCAATACTTAGGTACACAGTTTTTCAATAGAATGAAACGAACACTACAATGGTCGATATTTGCCTCAATTTGGTAGTCTATTAAGTAATAGCAGTACTATTCACAGTAATTACAGGGGTATCATCATCATTAACAACCCATTATGTCCTCACTGAGGGACACGGGGCTCTTCCTCAAGGAAGGTATAGGCCATACTCCACCACGCGAGCCAAGTCCGGATTGGTGGAGGCTTGCAAGAGCAGGGGTATATCCCGCGCAAATAAAAAGGCATCTCTCATCTCTCTCGCTCTTCTTAGAAGATAAAATAGCGAGAAGCGCCGAGTTAAATAGCACGGGTTATAATATAACATTGCAATGCGATTGGTTACTACAGTGCTACACAAGAAATAAGTCTCGCGGATGTACCTGCGCAGATGACCAAATTTTTAATGTGCGGCAAGTTGATCGACCAATCAGATAGTTTGATTTTATGGCGGGCCGCGCGCCTTTGTTGCTATTGGTTGATTCAACGTCATCGTTGCAGGTGACTATTAGTTTGGCAATATTAGCGTGAGCGAAATAGGTAGCGCTACTGCGGCAATCAATTCTGCACCTTAACCGTATCGGTTAAAGATCATGTTGAATGTACTTATAGCTTCGGGTACTTTCGTTACACTTCTTCCTCTTCTGCGCAAACGTAGATTCTCGAAGGGACTTTTATAATGTGTAGTACTGTACACTAGCAATAGTGTGAATGAAATGACCATTACCGGACTAATATTACTCTAGTTATAAATTAAACGGGTCAAATTGCGATTATTTATCAGGTAAAACGTAATTACCTTATTTCCCGACGTAATTCCCTTATTTCAAGCTTTCAAGTACGCGGAATCCAGTGCTAAGTAAATAGAAATCACGCGCCTTAACACTGACCCCGTGGACGTTGTGAGTCGGCCAGCTCCGAAAAATTAATAGTGACTACCCACAGTAATTGACTGTACTCGCCACTTCAGTCTACCCGAGACCACGGCAACTGTAACGCTGCCGAAACGTCGGGAAATAAGGTAATCACGTTTTACCTAATAAATAATCGCGATTTGACCCATTTAATATATAACTATGAATGAGGATCGCGAATCATTAAAAAATACTAATTATGGCTCTATTGTAGGTACAACTATCCATTTTAGAGACTCCCTGGTAAAGTGATTCTGTTGTTTTAAAAACCTATTTAGAGGCTAAAATTCCACCCATGCCGGGATTCGAACCCGCGACTCTGGCTATCCGTGCCAGCGCTCTTTCCAACTGAGCTAATGGGCGACTCACTGGCATTAGTGAAATTTCGAACCTCTTTACACTATTCTCTGTATTATGTTCAGGCAGCGACATCTGGCTGAAGTAAATTGCATTACTTACAGCCCCGAGTACCTACTTTGCAGTTAGGTTTTATTATTAGTTAATTATGTTGTGTAAAAGTTATTTATTGAAACATTTGTATGG
Source organism: Yponomeuta sedellus (assembly GCA_934045075.1). Classification (NCBI taxonomy): domain Eukaryota; kingdom Metazoa; phylum Arthropoda; class Insecta; order Lepidoptera; family Yponomeutidae; genus Yponomeuta; species Yponomeuta sedellus. The sequence continues at coordinate 8,759,031 of OW203751.1, read as the reverse complement.
CATGGGACGCATTGAAAGACGCGTCGTCTCTCCAATTCACTTTCATACAAAATGTTCTGAAAGGTTAGAACGAAACCCATACGGAAAGGACGGGGCGAGGGCGCAAATTCTATACAACGCGTCGCGTCTTTGTCCCACGCTCTTCTTGGGACGTCCTTTTTTTCTCATTCTTTTATTGTACTCTACAATATATTATTGTAGAGTTGATTTGCAATCTAGACCAATAGGTCTAGATTGCAAATCAACTGATTTTAATCTAATTCAAACAGTAAAAAAGGCCACAGTCAATTGGGTAAGAATGTCAGAGAGAGAGAGGATACCATTATGGGACCTTAAAATAAAAGGTCTGGCCGTTTACGATAAAATTGCGACATAGGTATCCAAAATTATAAAGTTTAAAAATATATATAGGTGTATTATTATGTCTTAAATCGATTTAAAACTTATAAATCAATACTTTTTTTCACACCGTCAAATTGTTATTTAGATATAATTATCTTTTTGTGCAATAGTGTTTTATTTGTTTTCTTTCTCGATAAAACACTCATTAAGAGTGTTTATCTAATTGCTACGTTTCTGCTACTCACCGATAGATGGCCTTGCTATAGCGATGGGGAATTTGTGGCCGAAATTCGCGATTAGGGATTCCGTCATTGCCTTCGTGTAGGAGTAGGTGTTTGGTTCCTTGTCTATGAGTCTGAAATGAAAAATATTTACGTTAAATCAATATAGAGCACGCATTTCCGTGCTTCGCAAGGCGCGTTAGCGTTGGTGCCGGCTGTAATGTAATAACAGTCGTTAAACCATGTCAGAGGCCTTTAAGGGAAGAGCTGGTGATCGTGCTCTTCCACTATAAAGGGAAATTTCTCGCCAGGCAGATCGTATGCCTGGGGACGGCCGGTCCGGCTATTGTTTGTCGGACGTTATATTTATGGTATGTCATTGAAACACTTTGATTGCGCGATACTGGAATGTTGGAGTTTGTAGTGTATATTTGTAGCTATCATGTGCTCTCCACAGCCTTATGGGCTTAATAACTTCTGAGAGTAACACCCGCCACAGTCTTAAGATCCTCCACTAACCCGGACTTGGCTCCCGAGGTGAAGTATGGCCTAACCTTCCTGCGATGCAGGAAGAGACCCGTGCCCCAGTAGTGAGGACATGCAAGGGTTGACATCGAATAAAGAGTACGCATGATAGTAAGGCCCGCCATTGTCTTACAATCCTCCACCAATTCGGACTTGGCCCCCGTGCTAGAGTACGGCCTAACCTTCGTGCCCCAGCAGCGGGGACATAAAGGGTTGATATCGACTCATGGCCCCTCTATGGGATAATTATAGTCCAAACAACAAGGTCTTAATTTTGCACTCTAAGCCCGGTCAGAATCCTGACGTTGGCAAAAGCAAATAAAATAAAAGACAGTAAGATTATTGGAATCGCTTTAGTGCGCTTTATATGGGGGTAGATTTTGATGAGTATGGGGGCAGATTTTGATGACTTGTTAGAGAGAACGTCGGGACCATTTCCCAAAGTAATTTTGATGGCAATGTCAAATCGCTGTGTTGGTGTGGTTTGTATCTATAGTGGAAAATAAGATTATTTTTTTAATATTAAATAAAAATAAAAATTTTATGATGATATGGTATCCACCCTTTGTAATGTTACCTCTGCTGGGGCACGGGTCTCTTCCTGCATCGCGGGAAGGTTAGGCTATACTCCATCACGGGGGCCAAGTCCGTGGTGGTGGAGGATTGTAAGACAGTGGCGAGCCTTACTGTCTGAAGACATCACATTTTGACAAAACATCATAATTGTTGCAATTATTTTTTCCAAAGCCACAATACCTTGCCACAATAAAAAACAATACAGTTTTTCCTAATTTATACTATATTTCTGTCAATCGTTATTATGTCAATTTGACGACCTCTGTGGCGTAGCGGTAGCGCGTCTGCCTACCATGCAAGAGGTCCCGGGTTCGAATCCCGGCTGGAAACAAAAAAAAAGAAGTCCAGGTCTTGGATGTTTACATGTTTGTGATGTCGTTGTTTCTGGTTCCCACGACACAGGGTATCCTAGTGTGGGGCCAGAAGCAATGTATGTGCCTGTATGTAAATGTTGTTATAAATTATAATCTTGTTTCCGAAATGATGTAGTTTTTGAAATAGGCTTTGCAAAAATTTTTGATTTCTTACTTTACGTGTCGTATCGTAAAGTAAGAAGCCAGTCTGGAAGACTAACTTTGGCAAATATTAATAGGATTTTTTTGTGATAAAAAAGGTTTTCATCCGAAGAAACCTTTGAATAATGCAGAAATAAATAATAATCATAGCCTCCCCAGACACTAAGCTAAATAGTCCCGCGGACATTTCTATGGCGTAGGACACATTTAGAGGACGCTCCATCTTTCCAATTCACTTTCATACAGAATGGGTCGAAACCCATACAGAAAGGACGGGGCGAGGGCGCGAATCCTATACAATGCGTCGCGTCTTTTCCACATCATTCTTGTGTGCCCCACGCCTATTATATACATTTTTTATATCGCTTGTATTGAACAACTTATTCCACTCGCCGCTAGATGGCGCGCTGACTAATAAGCCCATAAAATAACTAGTGAAAGCGCCATCTCGGGGCGAGTGGTTTCAGTTTTGTAGCAGTAACGCCAAACGTAAAACCAGTCTTAACTAAACGTACTTGAGCTCCATATGGTCTAGCAAGTCGTCGTCCATCCACTCGCACATCTCCATAATGCTCTCTGGGGGGTGCTGGGCTGGGTAAAGCTTCTCCTCCAGCGCTGGAAGCTCACATCTACAGTAGGCAGTCGACAGGTGGACGAGGGCCTGTAGAAATTAATTAAATACTTAGAAATAAATGAAATAGAAAGCATTCATTGACCTCGCCCTAGAGTCTAACACTTACATAGTTTTATATTTACGGGTCTAATCGCGATTATTTATAAGGTAAAACTTAATTTCCCGACGTTTCGGCCTACGTTTTCGCTATCAACCTTTGTATGTCCCCACTGCTGGGGCACGGATCTCTTCCTGCATCGCAGGAAGGTTAGGCCTTACTCTACCACAGAGGCCAAGTCCGGGTTGGTGAAGGATTGTAATACAGTGGCGGGCCTTACTGTCAGAAGTTATCAAGCCGCCCATAAGGAATCTGACATGGCTTATCGACTGCCATTATAAGACAGCCGGCACCAACGGCTTAACGTGCCTTGCGAAGCACGGAAGCGCTCGGAAAAATGCCACTAGCGGTAGTCACGGGACGCTCACCCATCCTGTACCTGACCGCGCCTGTTGTTGCTTAACCAAGTGATTGATTCCAATCACTAGGTTCGTCTAGGCCACGAGCGCATACATTTTACCTAGTAAATAATCGCGACTAGACTATGTTTGAGTATCGCGAACCATTAAGAAATACTAATACATAGTTTTATTTTTCAAAAGAATAACCGTGGCTTTCAAAGCACCCAGATTTCAGCACTTGCGCGCTCTTCTGCTGTGTGGTGTCGGCCTAGAGAATAGCACCAACCCAATTCTTCCCGCGGGTGTCGCAAAAGGCGACTAAGGGACACAAACCGGGGGGTGGGCAGCAGCGCCCCCTGCAGTACAATTCCACCGAACTGCGATCCCTAACCCGCATGCCCAGCGTGGGGATTATTGGCATTACCCCCCAATGATGGCACAACCTTGCGCTATGGCGCTCATTAGGGGAGGGCTATGTCCAGCAGTGGACTAGTATAGCCTGACGATGACGATGACGCTCTTCTATACTATCTCTACATACCTCAAGATTTTTCATAGTCTCAGCCAACTGCAAAACCTTCAGAGTACCCTTCACATTGAGTTCCACGGCGTCTTTTATCTTTTGGTCGAACCTGTAAATATATAAATATACAGATAACTGAAACATATCCACCGACCCGACTTCATCATCAACCTATTATGTCCCCACCGAGGGGCACGGGTCTCTTCCCTGAGAAAGGTATAAGCCATACTCCACCACGGGGGCCAAGTCCGGATTGGTGGAGGCTTGAAAGGCTACTGGCTGGTCTTACTGTCAGAAGTTTGTAAGCTGCCCTAAGGCGTCTGACTTGGCTTAACGACCGCCATCTGTCGACGGCAGTCGACATCAACTACTTAACGTGTCTTGCGAAGCCCGGAACCGCTCGAAAAAATGCCACTAGCGTTAGTCATAGCGATCACCCATCCATGCACTGAACGCGTCCTGTGTTGCTTAACCTTCGTGATCGTTTAAGATCACTCAGGCGCCCGGGGCTTCGAGCGATTCAACCCGACTGCTGAACCTTGATTAACTATAAAGTAGGCAGCGGGGAAGCGCTCGTAGCCTATATAGTGGAACCGAGTGATCGAAATCAATGTCACTAGGGTTAAGCAACAAGAGGCGTGGTCAGGTACAGGACGGGGGACCATCCCGTGACTACCGATAGTGGCATTTATCCGAGCACTTCCGTGCTTCGCAAGGCACGTTAAATTGGTGCCGGCTGTCTTGTACTGGCAGTCGTTAAGCCATGTCTGAGGCCTTATAGACGGCAAATTCAGAGAGTCATATTGAACCACTATTCCTTTTGGAGACTCACCCCTCTGGTCGGACTCTTCTGACAAAGAGACTAGTAGATTATCGTTAGGTTTAAATGTTACTCGATTCAATTTATTTATTTAAACTAGCAACACTAAAAGTGGCTGTCAAACTATCTGACGGGCCTATTTTGTTGGAGCACGCACCGACCTTGGACGTATTAACGCATTTTTGTAAAAAGATTGTGATTCCGGTAAATAAAGTTATTGTTATACTACGCTTCTGCCTTTCACTGGTTCTACGTCGGCTGATCCTGGGAATTCGCTACCCAATCCAACAATGGACATCTGTCAGGACCATGCCAAGTGACAGTTCCTGGTCCCTGCCCCTCTGGGATACAGGTGTGAGGATATGATATGATATATTATTTTTAATGCACTAACCCGTGCTAAGGACACATTAAAAAAAAGCCTATTTAGAGGCTAAAAATTCCACCCATGCCGGCACCCACGGCGGCCTCTGGCTAACCGTGCCAGCGCTCTCCCAACTGATCTCATGGGCGACTTGACGGCAACAGTGAAATTTCAAACCTCTTTACAATACTCCCTGTATTACATACAGGCAGCAACATCTGGCTGAAGTAATTTGCATCACTTTTTTTAACACTCCAGGTCTACATACCTGACGCAAGCAGCGCTGTGGAACACAATATTGCAGTTGCTCTGCAGCTCTCGCCTGTCATCGTTGGACAGTCCCAGGTCTTCTTCAATGATGTCACCGGGTATGAGTCGCAGCTTGTCCAAGGCATCCGGGTTCGATTTCCGAAGGGGATCGAAGAGCTGGAGGCGAAATATACATTAAACACTCATGCCTGTTGTGTGGTGTCGGCCTAGAGAATCGCACCAACCCAATTCTTCCCGCGGGTGTCGTAAAAGGCGACTAAGGGACACGAACCGGGGGGTGGGCAGCAGCGCCCCCTGCAATACAATTCCACCGAACTGCGATTCCCAACCCACATGCCCAGCGTGGGGATTATGGGCATTACTAGTATAGCCTGATGACGACGACGACGACTCACGCCTGTATCACGCCACTAGCGGTAGTCACGGGACGGTCACCCATCCTGTACCTGACCGCGCCTGATGATGCTTAACCAAGAGATTGATTCCAATCACTCGGTTCGACTAGGCCACGAGCGCTTCAAACGCCAAAGCATTAGTCAAATGTCTCACAATAGTAGGGAGAACATAAGTGATGCGGCCAGACACACGAACAGCACTCGTTCACGAGCATAACGCAGTGGTCAGCCATCATCAGTCTCAACCATTTTGGAGGGAGATAGATGACCCGAAACTTTACTCCTTTTCTCGAACTCCCAAAAATTCATCCTACTACGCTTATCTATTTTTAAACACTTTCAAAAACCTATTTAGAGGGTAAAAATTCCACCCATGCCGGGATTCGAACCCGCGACCTCTGGCTATCCGTGCCAGCGCTCTTTCCAACTGAGCTAATGGGCGACTCACCGGCATCAGTGAAATTTCGAACCTATTTACAATATTCTCTGTAATACGTACAGTATTCTCACACTTGTCCTTACAAGGCATTTTAGGGTTCCTTAGTCGACAAGGAACCTTTGCTAAAGGTCAATGGTTGACCTTTAGCAAAGGTTCCTCCAAAATGTTCTAAGGTTCTCTCCAAAATGGTTGAGACTCATGATGGCTGACCCCTACGTAATGCTCGTGGTAGTGTGTTTGGCCGCAGCACTTGTGTTTTCCCTGATTTTGAAAGACAATTTACTAATTTTTCCCTCTTCGTCATTCCTTAAATCTTGAATGCGAAACAAAAAAACAATATGTACCACTTAATTTACACATTTTTACAATCGATGACGTTTGTTATTCGGCATTTCATTACAATAATTAAAAGGTTTTTAGCCCCATGCGAACACGTCATTGTTCACAATGTGCAACACAGAAAACTGATATTTTAATAACATTTGACAGGCTTACGACTTTTCAACGACCTCTGTGGCGCATGTGCTTGCCATGCGAGAGGCCCCGGGTTCGATCCCCGGCTGGGGCCAAAAAATACCCCCAGGTCTTGGATGTTTACATGTTTGTGATGTCGCTGTTTCTGGTTCCCACGACACAGGGTATCCTAATGTGGCGCCAGAAGCAATGTAGGTGCCTGTATGTAAATGTTATGTTAAAGACAAACATTTTGTGTTGTTACTTAATTGGTCTTGTAAAAACTCAATACAAACAAAGAAAAATAGATTTCTCTAATGCACCACTAGTGGCATTTTTTTCTGTAGAAGCGCTCGTGGCCTAGTGAAGCAGAGATTGGAATCAATCACGTGAGTTAAGCAACAACAGGCGCGGTCAGGTACAGGATGGGCTATCCCGTTAGTGGCATTTTTCCGAGCAATTCCATGCTTTGTGAGACACGCTAAGCCGTTGGTGCCGGCTGTCATGTAAGGGCAGTCGCTAAGCGATGTCAGAGGCCTTATGGGCGGCTCGATAACTTCTGACAGTAAGGCCCGCCACTGTCTTACAATCCCCCACCAACCCAGACTCGCCCGTGTGGTGGAGTATGGCCTAACCTTCCTGCTATGCAGGAAGAGTCTTGCTTTATGCGGGGTTTTTGGAGCATAGTTTGTGCCTAAAAGAACTATTTTTTAAAAATATTATGTACTTACGTACTTACTTATGGACTCCCTTAACCAGGCAATGTGCCCAAAGGCATAATAGTGCCCACTTTAAATTGAACCTTATCAACTTGAAATAAAGTACAAAACCAATGAAACATTCATTCCATCCATGCCTGGTTAAGGGTTAGAAAAAAATATGGGGCACAGAATTAGGTTCTTCAATAACATTCCTCGATATATTAGTTACCTCCGAAGCGGTTTAAAAAATGTGTAAAGCACTGAATAAATTAATGTCTGGTATTAAACAATACATTAATATTAAAATATATTTGAAGGACGGTTAAGTGTTGGAATGTGTTGGACACATTTGTGAGGAACAATTTTTCAGTTAAATATCTCTGTTACTTAAGTGTAACTGTCTTTTGAAACGAGTAAACTAACGTGAAGATTATTTGTCAGCTTCTATTCCACATAAATTATTAATTCTGAAACTAATAATAAAATTAATTGATTCGATATTCTACTTTTATAATAAATAATTATAAACAAATACTCTTGGACATATTACACAGATATCGTTAGCCCCACAGAACATAAAAAAAGAGTAGAAGTCGTAAGTGGGCGGTGCCCGCGTGCCTCACATTAGCAATGTATTGCCTATGCGTAGTCGGTGACAGTTTTGTTGACTTCAGTTGCCGTGCGCTTCTAGTAAAGAAAAAATGGTGAAAACTTGATTAAAATGCCTTGTTATGCTGTGTTAGAGAGCAAAAATAAAAGTTGGGGACCAAAATATACCGATCATGCCGTAACATTTCATCTGTAAGACGTATTTCATTGTATTTTTAATTAAATTTGTAATGACATGAACACGGAAACCAATCCGAAAATGAGAAAGTGAAACCACCTTTATTTACTGGTTAATAAAGTTAAATTTTCATCGATGAAAGTGTACATTCTCTAGAAGTTTCTGTCAAAATTTGAATTCTACTCAATTACGGATGGGGGCACACATGATAAAAATCTATCGATAATTAATTGTCTATGACCGTAGTAGTCATACGTACTTAACGGTACTTAGGTATTGTAAATTCCAATTCGTCTAAGTAGGTAATAGTACATTACACAACTAGGGTGGTAATACAAAGAAAGGCCTAGATCGCAGAAGTTTGCGGCCCGAGCTGCAAGCGAGGTACGTAAATATGCGATCGAGAGCTTTCTTTATTACCTCCCGTGTTGTGTACATATTTTTATGTCTACACTTGGCCAGAAAGCGGCTCGTTCCGTACGCGCAGCGTGCGGAAAAAGCCACTTTATTGCCAGGTGTGGCATAGTTAGTTAGTTCAACCTGAGATTTTCACACTTAGCCTCATGATTGGGCCATTGTACGTAGTGGAGCTGTCAGTTTACTCCAGCCAGCCTATCTCTTTCCAGAAAGCCAGCAGTGCTCCGATGTCACTGCAGGCTTCCTGAAGGGACCCCGGCTTCCCAATGATGGCGGTCCGTTGCTTTTCCACGCCTTCGCAGTGAATGGTCACGTGGGCGGGTGTTTCCTCTTCTTTGAGGCATCCCAGGCAAAGCGGGCTGTCGGTTAGACCCATGTTGTAGAGATGTCTGTTCAGTGAGCAGTGCCACAGCTTTGCGCAGATTTTCTCTTCTCAGACGCAGCAGGCTACGTGAAAGACGTTTCGAGATTGTTGGTAAGGCCTCCCTGGCTTGTCTACATTTGGTTTCTGTTCTCCAAAGTTCAGCATGCTGGCTTTCTGTTCGCGACCTCAACCATTTTCTGAACTGGTTGTATGGGAGTGGGAGCAGGGGTTCGGGTCTTTCCACTGTAGTTTCCGTGCCTCTTTTAGCGAGTTCATCTGCGGCATCATTGCCCAGGGAGCCGCTATGACCCTTTATCCATTGTAAAGTGACTCTGTTATTTGTTGACAGTTTTTCCAATTCATGGTGACACTGTAGTATCAAGCTGTTGTTTGTAAGATTGCTGTTGAGTGCTTGTAGGACTGAGGCGCTGTCCGAGATCATGCGTATTGCGTAAGCCTTCGCATTTCTTGTGTTCAACAGCGCGACAGCTCTTGTTAGCCAGGTGTGGCATAAAATAATTATTGTTATTTTATACCTACTTCCTAAGTGCCTTTTCAAATGCTTCCGGTTGCCGTCCGGTCGCCGGGCCGGGTAAAGTAGTAATGTATGAGCTCTTGTCGCCGGCTGGTCGTTTTGCATGTGAAAACTGTCATTGGAGCACAGCTAGATCGCAATATAGTTTTTCTTCACCAGTTTATCAGTGACTGCAATATCTAAGAAACTATCAAAGTAATTTTGATCAAATACAACAGAAAACCGTGGCAATGATACAACAACCCTCAAGGAATCAAAACAATTTGGAAGTGAGTTTTCGTTTAGTTTTCCTAAGAAACCGAATACGTAAGTAAAATGGATGGCAGCGATAGGAAGGCAAAATTGGTTCAAAACGACGATGAGCACAATATATTCAGAGCATTTTCATGAACACTTCATAATAACTAAAAAAGGCGGAAGGTGGCACTTATGCAGCAATAGCAAAAAAAAATGTGCTTCACTTCCAGGTAAGACTCTTGCGTATAATTGAAATATATTAGTACCATCATCAATAAAATTAGTATAACGTATGAAACATGGCGTACAGATAGACAAAGATCTGAATTGAGTCGTAGAATACATGACATTTCCCGTGTTATATTTTCGAACGCCCGCGAAGCAGCGGGTTAAAGGTAGTTTTAAATAAGAGAACATTTTAAAATATGAAATCTACCACATTGTTTTCTTTGTGCATCTATTTACCCTATTAGTCTTGAATCTTTTATTGCACAAAAAGATAATGTGAAAAAGATGCATTTTCTACCAGTCAACCCGCAGGCAAAAAATAAATAGCTAAAAATTCTTCTAAGTACCAGTATTCGTATTCGGCCATTAATGTGTTAAACTGTTTGTACAGGTATAATTTGTCGATAGGTTCTCCCTATCGACAATCTAGAACTCGCATTGTCCCATCCCAAACTGTGAATGTACTTGTTTCTCAATTTTGACCTTTATGTCTTAGTAGGTAAAAGTTCTTTTCGGTCCGACACGGCGGTAGTTCCATCTAGTGTAGAGTAGCGTTACTACAAAATGTCAACCTTAATTTCATCATTGTCATTTGACTTTGATCATTGTTAACATTACAAAAAGGTGCATATTGTAATTGAAACTTTTATGATGTACACCTTTTCGGCATTGAATTTATTTACCAATGGCAGCTCGGCTTTCGTAGTGTGCGTTTGGTTTATAAGTATCAGTTTGGTTACACTGGTTTTCGTACTAATGTGTCATGTCGCTACTTCTACTCTTTTTTTATGTTCTGTGGTTAGCCCTATACTAAGTACAACTAAATGACTTGTGTTACAGGTGCTAACGATAACATCCAAGACCCGAGACAAACTAGAAAAGTTCGTTTCCTAGTTTGACCCGGCCGCGGGGATCGAACCCGAGACCTTCGGTTTTACAGTCAGCGTTCCAAACCGAGGCCAACTAAAAAGGCCTATTCTATTCGGCTGACTGGGCCTTTTTAAAAACCTATTTAGAGGCTAAAAATTCCACCCATACCAGGATTCGAACCCGACCTCTGGCTATCCGTGCCAGCGCTCTCCCAACTGAGCTAATGGGCGACTCACCGGCACCAGTGAAATTTCGAACCTCTTTACAATATTATCTGTATTACGAACAGGTAGAGAACATTGTAAAGAGGTTCGAAATAGGTTTTTGAAAATTGTCCTTAGCACGGGTTAGTGCATTAAAAAAAAAAAGAATATGACTGAGTCATCTTAACGGATCACAAAGATTAAGCAATATAGGGCACGTCCAGTTCATGAACTAACGCTAGTGGGATTTTTCCGAGCGGTTGCAAAGGCACGTTAAGCAGTTGGTGCCGGCTGCCGTCGATAGACGGCGGTGGTAAAGCCAAGTCAGAGGCCTTAGGCGGCTTGAAAACTTCTGACAGTGAGACCAGCCACTAGTCTTGCAAGCCTCCACCAATCCGGACTTGGCCCCCGTGGTGGACTATGGCCTATAGGTACCTTCCCTAGAAAAGAGACTCGTGCCCCTCGGTGGGGACATAATGGGTTGTTGATGACGACGATGATGGATGTAGGTTCTAAACAGGGGCCTTATTATGTAAGTATCCACTGAGTTGAGTGACGTTGATTTTTACTTTTTTTAAGCTACTCCGGCTGTCAAATGCATACATTTTTTGACACTTTGGAGTTATCTAAATGCTTCACTCGATAGAGTGGACTGCTACATAATAGAAGGGCAGATCGACTAAACTCTTGCTAAGGACTCCGGGGCACGAGTCTCTACCCTGAGGAAGGTGTCCTCAGAGAAGAGACCCGTGCCCCTCGGTGGGGACATAACGGGTTGATGACGATCTTCTTCTATATTTTTGCACTCATATTTACTTATTGGATTTATTTTATTTCTATTTTACATTATCATTTAAAATTAGTAACATCTATATCTATGTGTTGTATTGTATGTATATATATGTATGTATGTGTATGTGTAAAAGCGGTGGTAGCTCAGTGGGTAGAACCATAGACTGGCAAGCGAGAGCCCCAGGTTCGATCCCGAGTGCGGGCATGTACCAATGACTTTGTTTAATTTCAAAGTTACGTACATTTGCGAATTTGCAGTCGCAATACCACACGCTAACGGTGAAGGAAAACATCGTGAGGAAACCCGCGGCTTGGTTGGCTCCGCACGTATTGACTAGTCTTTCCTGTGGGCTAGGCCGACTAAGCTGTCAGGATGGTATAGGTGCTGGGCAAGCCTACACCATCTATAAAACCATGACCCAAGCACTACAGCGTCGGAGTGGTCCCTTCACCCATCTAGTGTGGTTGAGGATACCACTGGACGCTGTATAAATCATCTCATTAAGTAGATGCAAAAAGGCCAATATGTGTATGTGTGTATTTGTGTATGGTAGCTGAGGGCTCAGTCCCTCAGCACAACGCTGAGTCAGCTGCCTTTTGTGGCAAATTAGACGCACCACAGGCGAAAGCTATTTGTGTGTTTTTTGTTTCGTTTATTGTATATTTGGTTAATTTCTGTTGTGCTCATGTTGTGTTAATTTTCTGTTTCCGCGATGTGTCTTGTCGCTATAGTAGGTATATGTCTTTCTTTCTTTTTTTTTCTTTCTTATGTTTACTTACGGGATTTAGCAAGAATGACTTAAGCCTCTCGTCAGGCGTCTGCCCCTTCTTCTTCCTCAGGAGCAGATACACGGTGCCGACGTCCGGGCAGGCCCTCAGGAGCTTCTCTACCAGCACCTGAGAAGACGGGAGAGCTTAGAGAAGTTTACCTGGGCCCCGCGGGCTTAAGATAAGATAAAAATATTCTTTACTAGCTAACCCAGCGAACTTCGTACCGCCTAGCAGTCGATTCTTATTATTTTATTTTTCTCTCCGTAAGAACCATCCTCGTACTTCAAGGAATATTCTAAAAAAAGAATTAGCGAAATCGGTACAGCTGCTCTCGAGATTTGCGCTTACCAACACATTCAGCGATTCATTTTTATATTATAGATTGTACACTGGGTACAATAAAGAATATCTATAATACAAAAATGAATCGCTGAATGTGTTGGTAAGCGCAAATCTCGAGAGCAGCTGTACCGATTTCGCTAATTCTTTTTTTATAATATTCCTTGAAGTACGAGGATGGTTCTTACGGAGAGAATTTTTTTAAGCAAACCAAAGAATCGACTGTTAGGCGGTACGAAGTTCGCTGGGTCAGCTAGTTTTATATACAAACAACAACAAAGACATAATAATTACGAAGGTACATAGTACAATTGGCGACCTTTATGCTAAAAGCAATTTCTTTCACACATCCTTACCGTGGAGAGTTGCTGAAGGAAATTAGAAAGACGGGTAGCCACTGCAGATTTGAATATTGACACATACTTATACTTAACTGGCTGTGCCCCGCGGTGTTACCCGCAGCTTATCGATTTTCCCATGGGAATAAGATGTTTTCTCGCAGTAAGACGTAGCCTATGTTAATTCAGGGTTGCAGCTAACTTCGTACCAAATTCTATCAAAATCGCTCCAGCCGTTTAGACGTGAAGAAGTAACAAACATACACAATGACAAACTTTCGCCTTTATAATATTACATTCTATTTATTCTTACTTGTCCAATTTAGTAAACAAGATTATAACCTCAAAATTGAGATTAGATGCCTAAACTAGACATTTTCTCGCAAATTCATGAACTATCATGAACTATGTTTATAAAATTGGCAGCGTGTTATCTAAAAGAGTGTTCCAAGTTACTTCATTTATTGAAATATGGCAGTTTTGGACTAAAAAGTCACAGTTTAAGGGTAGAATCTTGTGTACTAAATTGGACAAGTAAGAATAAATAGACTGTAGAGTGGGGCGTAGGTAATAATGTTACATACATACATACATACATACATACATACATACATACATACATACATACATACATACATACATACATATATACATAACCTCACGCCTGTATCCCAGAGGGGTAGGCAGAGACCAGGGACTGCCACTTGCCACGATCCTGACAGATCACCTTCGCTTCATCAACGTTCATAAGTCGTTGCATGCACGCACGCCGGTTCCGGGTACTTTTTATCTTTCCCTTTGCTAATAAATCCCCTACTTGGTCGATGTAAGTCCGTCTGGGACGTCCCTTACCAGCCCTTCCCCTCGCATTCGCAATATATATTTGTTTCGTCAATCTTTCTTAATAATGTTATTTGTAATAATGTAAAGGCTGAAGGTTATCTGTAATAATGTTGTTATTTAATTGTATTATATTGTTCTGTTGTGGTCTGTGTTTTACTTATTGTCTTTGAATGTGTATAATTTGTTAATTATTTATATAAAATATTTATTTTTATTTATGTAAATTATTTGTATGTCATGTATTTGTCTATAATTAAATTTATTCACACTGTTATTTAGGTTATTTAGTTGATTTTAAACAGATATTTCTTAACCTAAGAGTACAAACGGCGGCCTTATCACTAAACGTGTTCTCTTGCAGACAACCTTTGGATGGACTGGACTGGAGAAGGAACTACTTCCTTCTCCAATGTACTATATAATGTAATATACAAAAAAATACAAAATTATTATTTCAGAGGTACATAAATATGTATTTAGAGGTACATAAATACAAAAAATACAAAATTATTATTTCAGAGGTACATAAATATGTATTTAGAGGTACATAAATACAAAAAATACAAAATTATTATTTCAGAGGTACATAAATATGTATTTAGAGGTACATAAATACAAAAAATACAAAATTATTATTTCAGAGGTACATAAATATGTATTTAGAGGTACATAAATACATATTTATGTACCTCTGAAATAATCATTTTGTATTTTTTTGTATATTACATTATATAGTACATTGGAGAAGGAAGTAGTTCCTTCTCCAGTCCAGTCCATCCAAAGGTTGCCTGCAAGAGAACACTTTTAGTGATAAGGCCGCCGTTTGTACTCTTAGGTTAAGAAATATCTGTTTAAAATCAATTTTTATGTAGGTACAACTAGATGAACCAGCGAACTTTGTACCATCTACCACAGATTATTTAAATTTTCAAAGGTTTTCTCTCCGTAATAACCTTCCTCGTACTTCAAGGACTATTCTAAAAAAAGAGTTAGCTAAATCGGTTCAGCTGCTCTTGAGATTTGCGCTTACCAACACATTTAGCGATTCATTTTTATATTATAGACTACCTGACCCAGCGAACTTCGTACCGCTTAACAGTTGATTCTAAATATTTTTACATTTTTCTCTCCGTAAGAACCATCCTCGTACTTCAAGCAATATTTTAAAAAAAGAATCGGCGTAATCGGTTCAGCTGCTCTCAAGATTTGCGCTTACCAACACATTCAGCGATTCATTTTTATATTATAGATAGCGCTCTATCTTTCATATCTCATCTAACCTTGCCCACAAAGCCTGTGGCTCCAGTGATCAGGATTGTCTTGTTAGCGTAGAATTCTGGTACGGAAAGGCGCGGCATTGTTTCTTCCGTGGAGCCTGGCGAGAGAAGAAGGCCGGTTGAAGTTGAAACTAGTTAACAATTTCAATAACATAACATGACATGAGATGACATGACATGACATTTACATAGAAGGCACATACATTGCTTCTGGCCCCACTTTAGGATACCCTGTGTATGCAAACATGCAAACATCCAAGACCTTCCCCAAGGGGTGTCTTTTTGTCCACAGCCGAGGTTCGAACCCGCGACCTCTTGCATGGTAGGGAGTTGCGCCACAGAGGTCGTCAATGTTAAGTTATTGGAGCCAGAAGCAATGTATGTGTCATTATGTTGGTAAAAAACTGTACCTTACACATTTTTGAATTGAGTTTCAGGCAAGCTTTTAATATAAGTTGGCCTGAAACGCGGAATTGAGTAACTTTTATTATTTAATTTTTTTTTGTTTATTTATTCATTTAGTTGATAACGAAAAATGGTTCTAATTTAATTTTAATTAACATCTTTTGGTAGCAATCTTCTTGTTGGATCTCTGTTATTATCCCAGTTTATGAGCTTTAAGTGGTTTAGTAAGAGTTCAAGCTATTTCACTCATTTATGGACGCCGTGACTACCGCTAGAGGCACTTTTCCGAGCGATTTCGTGCTTCGCAAGACACGTTAAGTCATGTCAGAGACCTTATGGGCGGACTGACAACTTCTGACAGTGAAGCCCGCCACTGTCTTACAACCCTTCCCAACCCGGACTTAGCCCCGGGTGGAATATGGCCTAACTTTTCTGCAATGCAGGAAGAGCCCCGTGCCCCAGCAGTGGGGACATGCAAGGGTTGATATCGATCGATGGACGTCGAATGAAGAACTTTTCGTGACCCTGAAGCCAACAATGATGATGATGATTTTTATTATAAATCTAGGCTTTGCTCAGTAGCTCACCTGTATTTTCGACCGTTCTCTCATCAGACGTCTGAGGCGCCATTTCCTTGACTCCAACTTTACAACTTCACCTTATAAATAATATATTTGAAGATCACTAAGATTGTATCGAACACAACGGCTTTACAAACTCTCTGTATAAGTTTAAAAACTCAAGTTTGAAATACAACTAATAATAATATTGATTTAATTCATAAGAACAAGCTTAGAATGATCGAACGGAAGTTAGATGTATTCCTCCTAAAATTGCAGTAGGTAAATATTTTTTCAATTTAGCTGCTAGAACACAACACTAAACTCTGTCTGGTAAGGCACTAAGTAGCTTGGTTAAAACTGAAGTATTTATGTACCTATTCGGTGAAATTCTGAGTCATAGGTTAAGTAACTACAACTTAGTTACCTAAAAACCTGCCGTGGTTTGACAATTAGTGTAAGCAGTTCACTACGGCGGATTTGGGAACTTCTTCTTTTCGTGTCAGCGCTTCGACCAGTTTATACTTTTCCTGCCCAATAGTTGACTACTGCAATTGCAGCAGCGTTGGCCTCTGTTAGGTCCTCCGGAGTGATGCATTTGGGAACTATAAGCGCTCGTGGCCTAGCCGAACCGAGTGATTGGAATCAATCACTTGAGTTAAGCAACAAAAGGCGCGGTCAGGTGCAGGATGGGTGACCGTCCCGTGACTACCGCTTGTGGCATTTTTTCCGAGCGCTTGCGTGCTTCGAAAGGCACTTTAAGCCGTTGGTGCCGCCTGTCATGTAATGGCAGTCGTTAAGCCATGTCAGAGGCCTTATGGGCGGCTTGATAACTTCTGACAGTAAGGCCCGCCACTGCCTTACAATCCTCCGCCAACCCGGACTTGGCCCCCGTGGTGGAGTATGGCCTACCTTCATGCCTTGCAGGAAGAGACCCGTGCCCCAGCAGTGGGGTTGATATCGAAGTGCACCTATCAGTAATATTTAATACCTGTACAAACGTTGAGTTTCCAGGGCCATCTGAATTGAGAAGTTTGCTAAGTAAAGCTTAAGGTGCTTCGGGATGCGAGCTAGCACCAACGGAAAAAATGATACGTTTTTATTGAAAAGTGAACATGAGAAATCTTAACCACTGTGACAACTATTTTTAGAACTTACAGTCTAGAGGGACTTTAATCACTTTCCCCAAAAAAAGTGATTAAAGTTCTAGGTTTTTGTGTTCTTCTTCAGGCTATATTATGTAGTCCACTGCTGGACATAGCCCTCCTCTAATGAGCGCCAAAGCGCCCTGTCTTCAGCTTACCGCATCCAGCATCTGCTGGCAGTTTTTCGCAGATCGTCATCCCACCTGGTCGGAGGGCGTCCTGCACTACGTTTGCCGAGTCGCGGTCTCCACTCAAGAACCTACTTAAAGTCTCCTACTAAAGTCTCCTACTTAAAATCTCCTACTTAAAGTATCCTACTTAAAGTCTCCTACTAAAGTCTCCTACTAAAGTCTCCTACTTAAAGTCTTCTTCTTAAATTTAGTGCGAATTTAGACCGTTACATAATATGATGTCCTACGTGTAAGACGCCAGACCTTAGGAGGTTATGCAGCCTATAAAAGTACTATAGAGGCAGTGAGCTGGCCATATCACGCGAAGAACCGACAACCGTTGGAGTAAACGTGTTCTGGAGTGGAGACCGCGACTCGGCAAACGTAGTGTAGGACGCCCTCCGACCAGGTGGGAAGACGATCTGCGAAAAACTACCGGAAGATGCTAGATACGGCAAGCTGAAGAGGGCGCTATGGCGCTCATTAGGGGAGGGCTATGTCCAGTAGTGGACTACATAATATAGCCTGAAGAAGAAGAAGAATCAATAAAATAAAGCTCGAAACCTAACTCAAACAAACGTCTTCAACTTTAGTAACAAAAAGGTCTATCAAGAAAATCTTCGTCTTGATTCTAGATTCCGAAGTGATTTACCACAAAGTTATTGATTTACGAGCAGCTGTGCAGCAAATTTGGCAAGACCTACACGAAAGATATGAGAAAAAAGGTGAGCCGTTTTATCGACTGTTCGTTATCGATATCAATCCCGTCCTCACGGTTGGGGCACGGGTCTCTTCCTGCATCGCAGGAAGGTTAGGCCACACTCCACCACGGGGATGCGGCAAGCTGGAGAGGGCGCTCATTAGGAGAGGGCTAAGTCCAGCAGTGGACTAACATATAGCCTGAAGAAGAAGATAAGTACATAGGCTGCTACTTAGGTATGCGGAATCTGGGATTTTCGTGCTATGATTTATTACGATTTTCGGCGTGGTTTAACGCAACGACAGTGCGTAGATCAATTAACTTCGACCTTTGGTGGTGAAGCTCCATCAAAAACGACTGTGTATCACTGGTTTAGTGAGTTTAATCGCGGGCGCAGTAAGCTCACGGACGAAGTTAAAGAAGGTCGCCCGAAATCGGTGGTTGTGCCACAAAATATTGAAGCTGTGCGAAAACTAATAATAATGCAAGACCGCCATGTTACGTATCGCGAGATAGAGGCTATTCTGAGCATATGTATGACGAGCATTCATAGGATATTACATGAACATTTGTCTGTAAAAAAAAATTGTTCGCGTTGGGTCCCGCACAACTTAACTCAGGATCAAAAAGATGCTCGCGTCGAATGGTGCAAGAAAACCTTAAAAAATTCAACGTAGGCGACTCAAAATCTGTTTATAATATCTACACAGGTGACGAATGCTGGATCTACGCGTACGATCCCGAAACTAAACAACAATCAACAGTTTGGGTGTTTCAAAATGAGCCGAACCCTACGAAAGTGGCTCGTGCAAAAAGCACTGTAAAGCAAATGGTGGCCTGCTTTTTTGGTATTAATGGCCATGTGGCTACAATACCACTGGAGAATCGCAGAACGGTTAATTCGGAGTGGTACACGACCATTTGTTTGCCGGAAGTATTTGAAGAAATACGCCAAAACAACCAGCGACGCAGAATCATACTTCACCATGACAATGCCAGCTGTCATACATCTCAGGAAACAACTACATTTTTGGATGGTCAAAAAATAGAATTGATGGGTCATCCACCGTACAGCCCTGATTTGGCTCCCAATGATTTCTATTTATACCCAAATGTAAAGGATAAATTAAGTGGGCAACGATTTTCGACCCGTGAAGATGCCGTAGATGCGTTCAAACAGCACGTTTTGGAGATACCTCAATCAGAGTGGAAAAAGTGTTTTGCAAATTGGTTTCATCGAATGCAAAAGTGCATCGATCATAGTGGAGAATACTTTGAAAAACAATAAAAGCATATTTAGCCATATAAGTTTGTTTATTTTTCCATTCCGCATACATAAGTAGCAGCCCTCGTACTACTGCCGAGCGTAGGCCTTCTCTCAGAGAGAGTCGCGTGCAGGAAAAGATCGTGAGGAAACCTGAGTGCCTGAGGAGTTCCTCAGCGTTTGAAGTCGCCAATCCGCAGTGGCTGCGCGTGCTGATTAAACCCGTCCTCTCTTTTTCCGAGAGAAGAGCTGTGTCCTGAATTGGGACGTTATAGGCTGCATAGCATAGTTGACAATATCACTTATCAACTTATACACTACCTTCTTCGTCTTCAGGCTATATTAGTCCACTGCTGGACACAGCCCTCCCCTAATGAGCGCCATAGCGCAAGGTTGTGCTATCATTGGGGGGTAATGCCCATAATCCCCTCGCTGGGCATGCGGGTTGGGGATCGCAGTTCGGTGGAGTTGTACTGCAGGGGGCGCTGCTGCCCACCCCCCGGTTTGTGTCTCTTAGTCGCCTTTTACGACACCCGCGGGTAGGAATTGGGTTGGTGCTATTCTCTAGGCTGAACCACACAGCATATACACAACCTAGGTACCTACATTAAATTGTAATACTTTCCATTATTTTGGCATTTTATATTATATAGAGTTAAGGAAACTAATAATATTTCTACGCGAGGCGAAATATGGCGGACAATTTTTTTTATCTTAACCACCTGCATGTAAACACCCATATTTGAAAAATAAAGGCATTGTATTGCATTGCATTGCATTGCATTGTATTGTATTGTATTGTATTGTATTGTATTGTATTGTATTGTATTGTATTGTATTGTATTGTATTGTATTGTATTGTATTGTATTGTATTGTATTGTATTGTATTGTATTGTATTGTATTGTATTGTATTGTATTGTATTGTATTGTATTGTATTGTATTGTATTGTATTGTATTGTATTGTATTGTATTGTATTGTATTGTATTGTATTGTATTGTATTGTATTGTATTGTATTGTATTGTATTGTATTGTATTGTATTGTATTGTATTGTATTGTATTGTATTGTATTGTATTGTATTGTATTGTATTGTATTGTATTGTATTGTATTGTATTGTATTGTATTGTATTGTATTGTATAGCTTATTATGTAGCCTATAAACGTCGCACTGCAGGGCAAAGCCCTTCTGTCAGGGAAAGAGCGAGTGTAGCAATTAATTAATTAATTAATTAATACACAAGTGGCGCTCGTGGTCTAGTCGAACCGAGTGAGTGGAATCAATCGCTCGAGTTAAACAACAACAGGCGCGGTCAGGTGCGGGATGGGTGACCGTCCCGTTACTACAGCTAGTGGAATTTTCCCGAGCGCTTCCGTGCTTCGCAAGGCACGTTAAGCCGTGGGTGCCGGCTGTCATATAATGGCAGTCGTAAAGCTATGTCAGAGGCCTTATGGGCGGCTTGATAACTTCTGACAGTAAGGCCCGCCACTGTCTTACAACCCTCCACCAATCCGGACTTGGCCCCCGTGGTGGAGTATGGCCTAACCTTCCTGAAACGCCGGAAGAGACCCGTGCCCCAGCAATGGGGACATCCAGGGTTGAAGTTGAAATCGTCACAAGTGGCGCCGCCAATTGTACGTCTAAATTAGAAGCAAAGATTAAGGAGTACGCGGCCTACTTAAGAGACCTAATTAAGACTCATTCGCCCTATTTTTTTGGTGTTTTGCATTTCGTTGAATAGAAGTCTATACGAAACAGGGCTGGAAAGTATTAACCTTAACTCCACCACGGGGGCCAAGTCCAGGTTGGCGAAGGATTGTTGTACAATGCGGGCCTTACTGTAAGAAGTTATCAAGCCGCCCATAAGGCCTCTGACATGACTTAGCGACTGCCATTACATGACAGCCGACACCAACGGCTCAACGTGCCTTGCAAAGCACTGAAGCGCTCGGAAAAACCGCTACCACGTGACTACAGCTTGTTGCATACTTTATAAAAGTACATGAAAAATCTGGTAATTCAGGTACTAGCTTTTGCCCGCAACTCCGTCCGCGTGGACTTTTTTTGAAACCCCGTTCACTCCCTTAAGGGTTTAATTTAGAAAAATGGCGAAACACGTGTTCAATCAATTGTGTTGAAGAGTATTTACTTTAAGTTTCAAGAAAATTATACTACATTCTTTATACCTCCCATACAAATTTTGGCAACGCTTTTCGATCCGAGGGGTTTTGAGGGGTTGAATTTTAAGAAATCCGGTCTTCCATCATCCGACCCTCTGTGTCAAATTTCAGTTTCGTAGGTTAAACGGCTTGGGCTGGGAGTTGATTAGTGAATCAGTAACTCTGGACTTTGAATTTTATTTATATAGATAGAGATTTGAGGCCCACCGCGGGACATAGGCCTCCCAAATGGTCTTCCAAACTTCCCAGTGGTGTGCCGTCTGCATCCATCGACTCCCCGCCATTGGGACGAAGCCCACACAACAGAGACAAAAGACGATGTCACCATACAAGCATCGCGAGGTGAAATGGTGGAGCAAGAGACTGTACATTATGGTACTAGTGTGTAACATTGGTGATTACCGCCGAGGCGCCATTGAAATGAGACGCCAGTAAAATGGCGGGGCAAGAGACAGTACATTATGGTACTAGTGTGTAACATTGGTGATTACCGCCGAGGCGCCATTGAAATGAGACGCCAGTAAAATGGCGGGGCAAGAGACAGTACATTATGGTACTAGTGTGTAACATTGGTGATTACCGCCGAGGCGCAATTGAAATGAGACGCCAGTAAAATGGCGGGGCAAGAGACAGTACATTATGGTACTAGTGTGTAACATTGGTGATTACCGCCGAGGCGCCATTGAAATGAGACGCCAGTAAAATGGCGGGGCAAGAGACAGTACATTATGGTACTAGTGTGTAACATTGGTGATTACCGCCGAGGCGCCATTGAAATGAGGCGCCAGTAAAATGGCGGGGCAAGAGACAGTACATTATGGTACTAGTGTGTAACATTGGTGATTACCGCCGAGGCGCCATTGAAATGAGACGCCAGTAAAATGGCGGGGCAAGAGACAGTACATTATGGTACTAGTGTGTAACATTGGTGATTACCGCCGAGGCGCAATTGAAATGAGACGCCAGTAAAATGGCGGGGCAAGAGACAGTACATTATGGTACTAGTGTGTAACATTGGTGATTACCGCCGAGGCGCCATTGAAATGAGACGCCAGTAAAATGGCGGGGCAAGAGACAGTACATTATGGTACTAGTGTGTAACATTGGTGATTACCGCCGAGGCGCCATTGAAATGAGGCGCCAGTAAAATGGCGGGGCAAGAGACAGTACATTATGGTACTAGTGTGTAACATTGGTGAGCCGCCGAGGCGCCATTGAGACCCGAACCGTAGGCGAGGGTCTTAAGAGAGCCAAGGACGGTAATCATCAATACACACGTGTAGCATAAGACTTTTTCAACACACTTGTAAATAATAACAATAAAAACTGATTTTTTATTGTGAAAACGAGTTGCGAAAAATGTCTCGCTATGGCGGGAAAAATTAATCAGTTTTCCTAAAATTAATCAGTCTGTGGCCACAGACTAAAGGGACGAGATTTTTTTTATGTTACGCGCATAAGATCTGCGCCTATTTTGCCACGTACAAAATGGGGAATTTAAAGTTTTCTTTTATTACATAGGAAACAAAACGTATATTTGAGTGAAAGTTTTATTTACACATGCGAGTTAAAATTATCTATTTAAATAAGAAGAGGCATGAAATGAGCAAGCTATAGGAACATTAATTTATTTGTTCTATTGAACACGATATTTTTTTTGAATAAAAGCTTTTTTAAGAACGAAGCAACTCAATCAATAAAATTTGAAAATAATCTATAACTCACTAGTGAGTTACCTATAGCAATGAAGAAGTCACAGTTCGATTATCGGTGTCATTCTGTGCCTAATTGCGGTGACCATAGAGCCACTTTATGAGCAAGTGTGTTGAAAAATAATTTGTCTATTTTGGGAGCCTGCTTACGAGGGACGAAACGTGTGAAGGTGATATACTCGTAGAAAAAAAAAACCGGCCAAGTGCGAGTCAGACTCGCGCACCGAGGGTTCCGTACAAACCTGTGTTATAGACCTGAGTATTTGGTATGAATTTCAATTTAATACCTCTACGCGTTTATGAGGAAATGGGTAGTAAGTTTAAAATTATTAAAAAAAATATATTATGTGATGTAACTAAAAATTTATGGTTTTCGTAATTTTTCCTTTATCTATGCTATAAGACGTTGCTTCGTACCAAATTTCAAGATTCTGAGTTCACGGGAAGCACCCTGTAGGTTTTGATTCCCTTGCAAGTGTCGAAAATTTGCGGCATAAACGGCAATAACTTTTGATTGCGTTGGCTTAGAAGTTTGATTTTTTCACAGCTTCAAGGGACAGTAGACCTGAGTAATTGATATAAGTTTCAGCTTCATACCTCCACGCGTTCCTGAGAAAAAGGGTCTTGACAGACGGACGGACGGACGGACAGACGGACAACAAAGTGATCCTATAAGGGTTCCGTTTTTTCCTTTTGAGGTACGGAACCCTAAAAAGAGTGAATGCGGGAAATTGTGCAAACGGTGCCTCGCACCCCGTTATGAGTAGGTACTAGCCGATAAATCTCCAAAAGAGCTAGTTTGAAAAAAGAATAAAAATAATAATAATCATAAGATGTTATTACCTTATAAAACGTAATTACCTTATTTCCCGACGTTTCGGCAGCGTTACAGTTGCCGTGGTCTCGGGTCTACCCATTTTACCTAATAAATAATCGCGATTTGACCCGTTTAATATATAAATAAGTATGAGTATCGCGAATCATTCAAAAATACTATGTTACATTGCGTTAAACGCAGGACTTTCTCTTCATTACACTGGGTTGGCTTGGATTTGCTATTCATGACTTGGGTGGGGCAAAAGAATCAATAAAGTAGAATTAATGCAGTAGAAATGAGGTGCTTGAGAAGTATGTGTAGTGTTACTTTGAATGACAGAATACGCATAATAGTTTTATTAGTTAGAAAACATTGTGGACTAAAAGAGGACGTAGTGACTAGAACTGAGAAAGGAATATTGCTTTTGAAGAGGGAAAAATTATTAATGAAACAAATATATATAGCGAATGTAAGGGGTAGGGCCCGTAAGGGTCATCCCACGCAGACATACTTCGACCAAATAAGGGAAGTAATATCGAGCGGAAAGATAAAAGTACCCGGAACCGGCGTG
Source organism: Yponomeuta sedellus (assembly GCA_934045075.1). Taxonomy (NCBI): domain Eukaryota; kingdom Metazoa; phylum Arthropoda; class Insecta; order Lepidoptera; family Yponomeutidae; genus Yponomeuta; species Yponomeuta sedellus. The sequence continues at coordinate 8,734,287 of OW203751.1, read as the reverse complement.
CGTGCATGCAACGACTAATGAACGTTGATGAAGTCAATGTGATATGCCAGGATCGTGGCAAGTAGCAGTCTTTGGTCTCTGCCTATCCCACTGAGACACAGGTGTGAGTTTATGATATTATGAAAACCTATTTAGACGCTAAAAATTCCACCCATGCCGGGATTTGAACCCGCCACCTCTGGCTATCCGTGCCAGCGCTCTTTCAATTGAGCTGGGTGACTCACTGGCATTAGTGAAACTTCGAAACTCTTTACACTATTCTCTGTATTACGTACAGGCTGCGACATCTAGCTTAAGTAAATTGCATCACTTACAGTGGAATTTTTAGCCTCTAAATAGGTTTTGAAAATTGTCCTCCACGGGTTAGTGCATTAAAAATAAAAATAGTATAATCTTTATGATATTATGTTAGTTCGCGTCTTTTCCGTCCCAGGTCACTTCTGTGGCCGCTGGCTTAAAAAGTGACTTGGCGTAACTCGCCCCAGAATTGAGGCCCTGAGGTCATGTACAGTCATGGCCCGCCGATGTAGGTCTGCATATAAATTTGGTCAAAATTGCATTACCCCGAAATGTTTAATTACATACCTTCAATTTACAACGACAGGTTTTGACCTTTGAACCGTGATTGCAATTTTCTGAACTCGGTGCAGTTACATACAAACAGACTTATTTATTTTATTTATTTTTTCTATTTATTCATTTCCACACAGCTTACTATTTTTACAGGGTATAGCCCTAATGCAATAGTGAAGACACTAAACAAGAACAACAAAACCTTAACATATAACATTTACATACAGGCACATACATTTCTTCCGGCCCCACGCCAGGATACCCCGTGTCGCGGAAACCAGAAACAACGACATCACAAACCTGTAAATATCCAAGACCTCCTCTTGCATGGTAGGCAGATGCGCCACCACTGCGCCACAGAGGTCGCCCAAATAAAATAATTATAAAGAGCTTGTAATGGTGTGAACCTCTTTACATTATTTTCTTATATTATTTTCAATGTTTAAAATGGGGTCACCTATTTTTGAGCGCCATAGCGCCCTGTCTTCAGCTTGCCGCATCCAGCATCTGCCACCAGTGTTTCGCAGATCGTTATCCCACCTAGTCAGACGGCGCCCTACACTACGTTTGCCGAGTCACGACCTCTGCTCAAGAACACGTTTACTCCAACGGTTGTCGGTTCTTCGCGGGACATGTCCAGCCCACTGCCACTACATCTCGCTAATTCTCTGAGATATGTCGACAACTTTGGTTCTCTGTCGGATGCTTTCGGTACGAATCCCAACCATCAGAGAAACTCCGAGCATGGCTTTCTCCATAGCTCGCTGAGCGACTTACGGTCTGTTTCACAATCTGCAAATAAAGTTCCGGATAAGCTATCCGCAACCAGGGCTGCCGTTTGTTCTAAATTTGAAGCCATAAACAAACACACGCAATATAGGAATATTTATTTAAATTTAGAACAAATGGCAGCCCTGGTTGCGGATAGCTTATCCGGAGCTTTATTTGCAGATTGTGAAACAGGCCGTTAACCTGTGAATTCTTAATTAAATACGAATTAGCCCACACGGCAGAATCCCCGTGACCAAAACCGGTTTAGTCGCGCGTCTACCCCAACTTCTTATCATTGCTAGAACTTTTTTAATTTTCGTTTGATTTTAGTTCTATAAAAAGATATATCATCTTGAATATATGTACCCCATACTTAACTAATAATATTATTAAAACCTATTTAGAGGCTAAAAATTCCACCCATGCCGGAATTCGAACCTGCGACCTCTGACTATCCGTGCCAGCGCTCTATCCAACTGAGCTAATGGGCGACTCACCGGCATCAGTGAAATTTCGAACCTCTTTACACTATTCTCTGTATTACGTACAGGCAGCGACATCTACTTTGCAGTTAGGTTTTAACATCGGAATAATATCGCTGTACCCACACGATTATACTATTTTTATTTTTTATGCACTAACCCGTGATAAATAATAATAATACTATGTAAACAATAACGAAACAGTCACTATTAAACTGGTGGACTTGACCTTTCGTGAGTGTCCATGTCTCGGCTCCGTAGGTCATCAGCATCACAGGTAGGACGCAATTGAAAACTTTCGTTTTCAAACAATGCGGTATGGATGCGCCGAGTCTTCGGCGTTTTTGGTATTACTACTTCACATTAAAAAAATGGTGTAAAGAGGTTTACACCGTTACAAGCTCTTTATAAGTACTGTTACAGTGCTACACAAGAAATAAGTCTCGCGGATGTACCTGCGCAGATGAACAAAGTTTGGATGTGCGGAAAGTTGATCAACCAATCAGATTTTATGGCAGGCCGCGCGCCTTTGTTGCTATTGGTTGATTCAACGTCATCGATGCAGGTGACTAATAGTTTGGCAATATTAGCGTAAGCGAAATAGGTAGCGCTACTGCGGCAATCAATTCTGCACCTTAACCGTATCGGTTAAAGATCATGTTGAATGTACTTACAGCTTCGGGTACTTTCGTTACACTTCTTCCTAGTCTGCGCGAACGTAGATTCAAGGAACTTTTATGATGTGTAGTACTGTACAAGCTGATTCCATTAAAACGCCTAATTAATCAAGTGATAACAGGAGCAGAGAATCCTCTTATGGTTTTCTTAAAGAGATTAAAAGAACACTATCTTTCTAACCTGTCATAGTTAGTAGGTTTATGTATATTGAAGTATATATTTACGTGTGAGCATACTATCTTATTATTACTTATTTATTTATTTCTTTCCTGTGGGCTAGGCCGACTAAGCTGTCAGGATGTTATAGGTGCTGGGCAAGCCTACACCATCTATAAAACCATGTCCCAGGCACTACAGCGTCGGTGTGGTCAATTCACCCATCTAGTGTGAGTGAAGATACCACTGGAAGCTGTATAAATCATCTCATTAAGTAGATGCAAAAAAGGCCAATATTATTATTATTATATTATGTGTTATAAGTATTTCTTCCTATTTCACGCTATCGCATTTTAAACACCATCTGCTAAGGTTAGCTGTAAGAGATCGCTTTTGTAACTATATTATGTATCATACAAGTACCTAAGTTTTCTGTTCTACCATAATAATAAATAAAAAAAAATCTTGACAACCTCAGTGGCGCAGCGGTTTAGCATGCTTAATGTAAAACCGAAGGTCTCGGGTACGATCCCCGGCCGAGTCAAACTAGAAAACGAACTTTTCTAGTTTGTCTCGGGTCTTGGATGGTATCTATGTATTTATTGTATTAAATCAATCGTCGAGTTAGCACCTGTAACACAAGTCATTTAGTCGTACATAGTATGAGGCTAACGAGATCTGTGTAATATGTCCATGGAGATTTATCTATTTATCGATCATCCTTTGATGGCAGCTGCAAGTCTCCTAAATAGAAATTCAATTCAATTCAATCATTTATTGCCATAAATTACAGTACATTATGATGTTACATGGATAAAATTGTAGTGCTAATGTAATTTTACCGATTTTGGCATAGCAATTTTAAATTAATATTTAGAATGCTTAAATAAGTACACTAATATTTCATAAATTCAGCAATTAACATTCGTAACATTTGTAAATCAATCAATTAAACAGGAAGTCAACTAATATTTCGACACAATAATAGCCAAGTTACATATAAAAATCTATTTACAATTTGCATGATATTCATTTAGACTATATGGACACATAATAAGTAAATATTGTTTCAAAGCTTTGAGGAATCGATAAATTAGTTAAACAATGTGCTCCCGACTGTACACCCAGGATTGGATACAATTTTGATGAACCGACGATTTCAACTCGGAAACAATATTACAGTAACGCTTTATTTTAATATTGAAGGGAAACTGGTGGCCGAAATTGCTGATTTATCATAAAGCCGCGGTCGGCCACGAAGCCACTGACCTCCATTATCGAGGACTGTTGACATCTGCCGGGGAATTTATTAATGAGATAATGATGCGCCTTATAGACCTTAAGTTTGTACTGTTCGTGCGATGCGCCAATGAGTGATGATTGCAGGTGCTTATAATAAATTCGCCTCCTGCATGTGCCCTTCGGCAGGACCAATCCGCTGTCCGACACGTATCAAATTTGACGCGATAAATGAATATTTATTATACCTAGTATTTAACGTAGGAAACCGAAATATATTGATTTTGCTAAGTAAGTATGCAGGATGGCTGCAAAATTTGCAAAGTAAAAACATTTTTTCCTCGTTTAATTCGTAACGGCGAAAACGCTGTCCACCATCTTGAAACCATCTAAAGTATGTAAACAAACATCTTTCAGCCAGAGCCAGTGGACATTGATTTTCATAGGACTTACATCAAAGTGATCTTCACATAAATACACCCGAGATTCAATTGATAAAGAGTCGGGGTCTCTTTTGGCAAGTTTGTGCCAAGTTTTGCGAATGTTAATTTCACTGGGTACACGAATCACAACTTCCCGGGGGTCTTTATTGACGTGTTTTTTCATTCTCGAACAATGCAATAATGATAATTGCTATATTTTGGATGTAAATTCGATGAAATCATGGTTGCTTTGTTGTTATTGCACTATGCTCAGAGATCACTCACAGAAAATTGAATGTCAAACTTTGTTTACAACTTTTGGACTTCAAACCATAGACAAAAATAGCTGACCGCGTTTTTGGCTGAAAATGAAGTTTTAAAATATATTTTTATGTTGCTTTTAGGTCCTCAAAAATATACCAAAATATTTTTTGGTCTAATGGAAGAGTCATTTACCGTTTAAGAGAGTCAAATAGCGGATTATACGAAAAATTCTATTCTGGTTAGGTTATGTAACACATACAAAAAACAATTTAGTGAGGCTCTGTCAAACTCGCACTAAGCACTCTTGCTTAGTGCGAGTTTGACAGATCCAATCGAATAACTTTACTACGTCAATCGAGCATCGAGTAGTGAGTATGAGTAAGTTAACCGTTCGAACTGGCAAAACGCTGTCACAGTACAACTCGCACTCGCGTTTATTCGAGTTTTGGCCGGTAAACGTGTTCACTTCTCAACGTAAACCATTACAACTCGCACTCAGCAATTTTAATTTCCATACTTGTCGCTAGGTGGCGCTTCCTCGATGCCATAGAAATATGAGTTTACGTTAACGCGATCGAGCAGTTAAAAAACTCGCACTAAGCACTCTTATCCTTTCATACATTCAAAAGAAACGTTCAAAAACAACATAATCGAACAAATAAAAACAAATAACTCTCACACAAACACACTCACACACCACACGCATTCACACACCACACACACGTACACACGCACTCACGTCACACAATGAGACTATCTTCCTTTTTTAATGGTTATTTTTGATCACTTCTGCTCAATAACTTAAACCATTGAATTCAAATTCAATGCTTAAACACAATGTTAGTCATTTTTCTATAACCTTTCCTTTGTGTGTGGTAACGATGTAAAACACTTTAAAACTTCAAATACTCTGCCCCAAAATAAGAAAAATATACAAGTAATTCCGTGGAAATCTGTAATTGGCCATGTTATTTATCGTAAATGTAAAGTATTTTTTTTACTTATTTCGCTGTAAATGTCATTAAATAAATAAAATGCTGCCTATATATAGTGTGTCAGCTTTTATACCTCGGGCTCTAGAGTAGGCTTTGGTTTTCGCCGAAGGCACACAAAATGTAATACTACTTCCGGCCAAGTCCGGGTTGGTGGAGGATTGTAAGACACTGGCGGGCCTTACGATCAGAAGTTGAATTGAATTGAATCGAAATAATTTATTCACTTAAATACACAGTAAAATTACAGAATATGAATACAATGTACAGGATTATTAATTTTAGATTAAAAAGAAATATGCAAGGAATGTAAGTGCACTGCGTTTGTGAAAGGACCCGACTCAGCATTTGTCACAAAAGGAATACCTTCTACAACGACAACGATGGTATTCTGTCGGCACCTAATATTAACAACAAAAAACTAAAGACTCACAATAGACAGTTATGAAAAATAATATATATAATAATAAATACATATAAGTATATATATAATAAATTAAAAGTTTAAATAAGTTAATTCGACCGATCCTATGACGGTTATTGTAATTATTCTATTTCCCTGACATGGCTTAACGACTGCCACTGTATTTTTATTTTTAATGCACTAACCCGTGCTAAGGACAAATTTAAAAACCTATTTAACCTGTACGTAATACAGAGGATAGTGTAAAGAGGTTCGAAATTTCACTGATGCCGGTGAGTCGCCCATTGGCTCAATTGGTAGAGCGCTGGCACGGATAGGCAGAGGTTGCGGGCTCGAATCCCGGCATGGGTGAAATTTTTAGCCTCTAAATAGGTTTTTAAAATTGAGCTAGTATTCATGAAAGAAGAGCCTCCGTTGGCCCCCGTGGTGGAGTATGGTCTAACCTTCATGGGACATAACATAACTTTTGACGATCAGACCCGCCACTGTCTTTAAATCCTCCACCAACCCGGACTTGGCCCCCGTGGTGGAGTATGGCCTAACCTCCCTGCGATGCAGGAAGAGACCCGTGCCCCAGCAGTGGGGACTTACAAGGGTTGATAACGATAACGATGGTTCCAGAAATTCTATACCAATTTAACAGTTAGACGATTGGAATGTCTCAGGATAAGATTCCATGATTCCAGAAATTCCACACCAGTTTGACAGTTAGACTATTGGAATAACTCAAGATATCAACTCAGGACAAAACACCTTTCTGACTTCATAAAGCCGGTGTAGTCAATACCACCTGGAGGGCATGAGCAGTGGGGAGTATGGAGATCGCTGAACCGTCTGCGCGCTGGTGTTGCTCGATCCAGAAATAACCTAAAAAGATGGGGGATCCTGCCCAAAGATGCTGACATCATGTGCCGATGTGGAGCTGCACAAACACCAATGCATCTTTGTGTCTGCCCTGAAGCTCCACAGTGCAGTTTGCGGGATCTCATGGAGGCATCACCCGACGCGCTCGCAGTGGCGCGGTTTTGGGAGCGAGATGTCTGAGAGGAGGGCGGCGCTTTCGACACGAAAGAAGAAGAATACTCAGGATATGGTTCCATGGTTACATAAATTCCATGATAGTTAGATATGATTGATTGGATTAGATTAATCAGATAGTTAGATAGACAGTCGATTGGAATAGCTCAGAATATGGTGCGCGTAATACAGGAGCAGAGTGCTTAGTGTGAGTTTGACAGATCCAATCGAATAACTTTACTACCGCGTTAATCGAGCATTGAGTAGTGAGTATGAGTAAGTTAACCGTTTGAACTGGCAAAACGCTGTCACAGTACAACTCGCACTCGCGTTTATTCGTGTTTTGGCTGGTAAACGTATTCACTTTTCAACGTAAACCATTACAACTCGCACTCAGTAATTTTAATTTCCATACTTGTCGCTAGGCGGCGCTTCCTCGATGCCATAGAAATATGAGTTTACGTTAACGCGATCGAGTAGTTAAAAAACTTGCACTAAGCACTCAGGTATGTATATTTAAACGACTGGAGAGGAATCACGTCATGTCAAATGTTTTTATTCATTAGATCACTGACGCTCGTAGGATAGTTACCTATAATAAAATGTGAACTTATTATTTCAAATCCGTTCGGACAACGTGTGTTCATGATGATTACCACGTAGGCATTCAGGAGCTCTATTTTTGAATCACTCGTATGAAATTGTATCGATCGTCAAATGCGACATAAGTCACACTCGTCTTCTAAGTCGCACGATCTCGTTTTTCCGTATGTTAGGTTTAATTGTTACTCGATCCAATTTATTTATTTAAACTAGCAACACTAAGAGTCAGCTGTCAAGTATTGGATATAAAAGTGTTGTCAAACGGTTTGACGGGCCTATTTTGTTGGAGCACGCATCGACCTCGGACGTATTTACGTATTTCTGGAAAAGGATTGTGATTCCAGTAAATAAAGTTACTGTTATACCACGTTTCTGTCTTTCACTGGTTCTACGCAGGCTGATCCAGGGAATCCGCTACAATTCAGAAGTGGTAAGTGCACACGTCTTTTGTTTTCTAAAGTATAATTATTTTGTTTTTACTGGTTTTTACCCCAAATTAAATTTAAAATTGAACTCGGTAAAGTTGTAAAATTTGGCGACTTGTAAATTATAACCGAGTAATTGACATGGCAGTTGCTTTTAGATCAACTCTCTCACTCCGTATGCTCGTCTAACCCTCTGAAACGTCTATAATTGTCCACGTGGCTAACACTGTGTTGTGGGTAGTTTACAGTTAATTTGACAGTTGATGACAGTTTTTATAGATCGTGCTCCTAGCGTGGGGGTTTATTAAAAGGGGGTAAAATTTCGTTATTTTTGAGCTAGGACGCCCCATTTTCGAGATAATCTATTTTTTTTGTTTTTTTTTTAAACATTCACTCAATTTTGAGTTCAAATCGTAATATTGCTTTGTTTTTCTTTACGAGTTGCACAATGCCTCATGATGACGAAGCCTCGCGGAGGCGTTTGACAACACCTGATCGAAGAGATGCGGGCTCGAGCCGGGGGTCTGTGAGGCGTAGCCGCAGTCGCACCCGTCGGGAAAGCCGCGACTACCGAAGTCGCAGCCGGTTGCGTACTCCCGAGCTGAGGCGATTACAAGAGGTCGAGCTTCAGCGTGAGCGACTGCGCGTACTCGAAGATGCACTGCGTAGAGAACGCAGCCCACCCCGACGAAGCGCGACAGAAAAGGAGCCTCGCAACTCTCGTAGCCGTTGTCGACGCGGCGAACGGCGTTCTCGAGAGCGCGATGCAGATGGTGACGGTGCAGCCCGCGAGCGGAGCAATAAGCACGAGCCGGCAGCTCGACTTGCTCAAGATGAACGACGTGACCAGCAACACACGCCGGGACTTCGGCGACATAAACGGTCAGATAGTCCAACTTTCAGTTCAAAAGATTTAATAAATCTTATTAACTCTTTGAGTCACTTAAAGCCTCAAACTCAGCCGTCAACGGTGACCACTCTCTTGCACTCAAATAATACAAATCACAGGAACATACTTCCCGAGTTTGATCCTTCGTCAAAAAGTCAAAGAGTTGATATTTGGATTAAAAAGGTGAATGAGTGTGCCACTGTTTATGGTTGGGATGAGAAGACAACTATTCATTTTTCGATGCAAAAGCTTCAGGGATTGGCCAAGGTTTGGTACGAAAGCCTAAATTCAATACTGTTTAGCTGGGCTGAATGGCAGCAAAAATTGTTGAATGCATTCCCATTTGAGCAGAACTATGGTCAATCCTTGGAGGACATGCTCAAAAGAAGAAGTAGATTTAATGAGCCTCTTGAGATCTATTATTATGAAAAATTAGCCCTACTAAATCGCTGTGATATTGAAGGTAAGCGCGCAGTGGAATGTATCATTCATGGATTAAGTGATAAAACCGTTCGATCTAGTGCAAACGCGATGCGGTGTACTCAGCCTGATCAACTTCTTCACTTTTTAATGAGCAATAAAGATACCCCGCCATCGCAGCCTTTTGACCGCCACAATTTTAAAACAAAGTCCTCTGAAGCATCAACCAGTAGTTATACAAATCAAAGACCGTTTAAGACCGCGAACAACCAAAGACCCGAACTCGTATGTTATAATTGCAAAGAGAGGGGGCACCCATATCTTAAGTGTCCCAAGCCTCTGAATATGTGTACAAAGTGCCGTAGATTCGGTCATAAAGGGGAAGATTGCACTTTCAGACAGGAAAGTGACAACAGAACTAATGCACCAAAAACTATGCTTATACTGACATCGAAAACCAATTCTAAGTTTATTAGAGACTGCTTGATTAATGAAGTTCCGACAAAAACCTTCGTAGATTTCGGTAGTGAAGTATGTCTCATTCAAGAGACCGCAGCTAGGTCTTTGGGGCTTACTTGTAGTGAATTTCCGATACCGCTACGGGGGTTTGGTAATAATACTATAAGTTCCTCTGGCGGAGCACAAGTACACGTGACCATTGATGACGTCAGTGCAGATGTTGTATGTCATGTTGTGGACGACAAATTTCTTGAATCTCCCTTGTTGTTAGGACAAACATTTACGGAACAGCGTCACATAGTAGCGATAAAGAATCCTAAAGAACTTAAATTTCATTGCATTAGAGACGAGCTTCCTTTCCCACAATATGATGATGCAGATGACACTGATGTCAACTTGTTTACTGTGTCGAAAACTAAATTATGTGGGCCAGCAATGGTAAAAACCCGAACTAAGGTAAAGATCGACGCAAACGTTTTGTTGAGTGGTAAGGTTATGGGAAATCCAAGCAATGAGTTCGCTGTTACTGGTGGTGTGCATCAGGTTAGACTAGGCCAGGTCTACGTTCATCTCACACCTTTATCAGGGTCTTGTCGCATTGATGAGGGAGTTTTGTTGAGTAGAGGTACAAGAGTCAAGGTAGTTAACCGTATATGCTCACAATCTGCAGACCTTCTGGTATTGGAAGGTTCCGACATAAATCCAACTGACGTACATGTGGGGAAGGAGATTAATGACAGTCAGAAAGAACGGCTTCTGATAGTATTGACCAAGTACAAGCATTGTTTTGCAGGATCATTAAAAGAGCTAGGTTGTACAAATATGACCGAAATGAGCATAGAATTAAATAGCAAACGCCCGGTGGTCTATCGCCCGTACAGGCTATCACACAAGGAGCGAGAGCAAGTGAGAGAAATGGTGAGTGAAATGATAGACGCTGGGATAGTACGAGAATCTGTTTCCGAATACGCGAGCCCTATAATTTTGGTACGCAAAAAAGATGGTAAACAGAGACTATGCGTTGACTACAGGCTCTTAAACTCCGTGACTGTGAAGGAACGGTACCCGATGCCAGTGATTGAAGACGAGATTGCGCGTCTTTCGGGACAGGCTTACTTCATCACTTTGGACCTGGCATCGGGATACTACCAGGTGCCCATTACAGAAGATTCAAAGCCTCTGACTTCATTCGTCACCCCGGACGGCCAGTACGAGTTTAATCGTATGCCGTTCGGGCTGGCGAATGCGCCAGCCGTGTTTCAGCGGCTAATGAACAAAGTGCTGGGATCCTCTAGGTTTACGGAGGCAACTGCGTACATAGATGACATACTCATATACGGAAAGACTGTAGATGAGTGCTTGGAGAGATTAGAGAAGGTTTTACAACTAATCGAGCAAGCAAACCTGACGCTTAATTTGGCCAAGTGCGATTTTCTCCAAAGCCAAATAAATTATTTGGGTTACGAGATTAGCGCCGCTGGAGTACGGCCAGGAGATAAAAAGATTGGGTCGGTTGTGAGTTTCCCTCGTCCAACTAATTCACATTCGGTCCGCCAATTTTTGGGCTTGGTGGGATACTTTAGAAAATTCATTAGAAACTTTGCCGCACTATCGTACCCATTAAATAAGCTGCTTAAAAAGGACGTGGATTGGTCGTGGACAGAAGAGCAAGAAAATGCATTTGTAACTCTAAAAGACCACCTAGTGCATCGGCCAATTTTAGCCATTTACGACCCAGAGGCCGAAATGGAATTGCACACCGACGCTAGCAAGGTTGGCGTTGGAGGAATATTAATGCAACGAAGTCACGGTGAAGACACATTCCGACCTGTAGCCTACTATAGCCGGCAGACCTCACCCGAAGAGAAGAACTTCCACGCCTATGAACTAGAGACACTAGCCGTGGTGTGCTCTCTGAAGAAGTTCAGGGTCTATCTTCTCGGGAAGAGTTTCAAAGTCGTAACGGACTGCAGTGCGTTACGCTCGACATTTTTGAAACGCGATATAATACCACGCATTGCGCGATGGTGGTTACTCCTACAGGAGTACCAATGTTCTATAGAATATCGTGCGGGTGCAAAAATGTCACACGTGGACGCTCTGTCGCGAAATCCTGTAGTAGGTGATTGTGGTATAACTTATACCGATGGTGAAGCATACCCTAGCGTAATGACCATTAGTGCAGTTGATTGGCTGCATACATTACAGATGGGAGATTCTGAGCTCTGTCGAATACGTGACATTTTATGCCATGATATAGATGCAGAAGGACTCAAATATGTAAAAGACAACTATCTTATTAAGGATGATAAGTTGTATAGATACTTAGATGGTGACAGGGCTAACTTACGTTGGGTTGTTCCAAAGGGGGCGAGGTGGCAGATCTGCCGCTTGAACCATGATGAAATTGGTCATTTTAGCGTGGAAAAGACTCTAGAACGCATAAAGAAGGCTTATTGGTTCTCAAATATGTCAAGATTTGTTAAAAAGTATGTCCAAGCTTGCCTTGAATGCGCATACTCCAAGAAGTCTAGTACAAATGAGGGTTTATTGCACACTATCGATAAGGTGGAGGTACCTTTCCATACTTTACATATCGACCACCTTGGCCCCTTTGTGCGATCAAAAAGAAGCAATTGTTACTTATTAGTAATAGTAGACTCGTTTACCAAATTTGCATTTATCAAACCGGTCCGCAATACTAAAACTCAAACAACAATAAAAGTGCTAGATGATATCTTTTGCACTTTCCGGAACCCTGATCGGATCATCAGTGACCGCGGGACAAGTTTTACGTCCTACGCATTCAAGCACTATTGTTCAGAGAAGGGCATACGGCATATTTTAAATGCGGTTGCCTGCCCAAGGGCTAATGGGCAGGTAGAGCGATATAATCGCACAATTCTTAGCTCTTTGACGGCACAAAATCTCAATTTTGATGAAAAAGACTGGGATGATAAGGTAGGTACGGTACAGTGAGGACTTAATAACACTTGTCATAAAACAACAGGAAGGAGGCCGGCAGAAGTCATGTTCGGATTTAAAATGAATGCAGAAATAAATCCAATGCTTAATGAAGTTGTACGTGAAACCCAGGAAAATGTTGATCTAGTAACTATTAGAGAAAGTGTAAAGGATAAAATCGATGAGGAGCAACAAAGACAAAAACAAACTTATGACAAAAACCGGCGCCCTGCCCGCGTTTATAGCGAAGGAGAGCTTGTGAAGATTACGAGAACTGCGTTTAATAATGACGGAAAGAGCAAAAAGCTTATTTCGTCATACACAGGTCCCTATAGGGTGGTTGCAGTTCTTGGGAACGACCGTTACAGGGTTGCTGCTATACCCGGTCTCAGTAGTACCAAAAATAAGCGCAAAACTACAGTGGCGTCAGATCGCATGATGCCTTGGGTGCATGTGGCTGCTTTGAATATAAACGAGGATGATGAGGAAGGTGATCAGGAGAGCTGCAGCGATAACGATAATAATGAAAATGACAAATAATAATGTGCTCAGTGCGTAACTCATTTAATTTTTGTATCAGAGCAGTTCCACAAAATAAGTAATTTGGTGTTGATCTAGGCTTCGTCGTATATTGAGATTATTTTGTTTATAAGTGTTGTTATTCTGTAAAATTAAAATATGAAGCGAATCAAACAATACAAGTGTGTTTCATGGAAACTATGCTGATATGTCGATTAACATGTATTTTGATTTGTATATATGTAATGAAATAAAATAGAAATGCAATAACTTGTCTATAAGTAATCTTAAACAAGATTGGTGGCATGTAAGAAGGAGGGTTTACTGCCATTAGTCTTTGATACAAAAGTATTTTGTGAGAAGGAGGGTTCACAGGTATAAGCAAAAACGTATATATTAATAAGTTAGATCTCGTGAGAAGGAGGGTTCACGAGATTGATTGTTGCAACCTGTGAGAAGGAGGGTTTACAGGTATTAACAAAAATATGGTTGTGTAATATACGATAGAATCTTGTGAGAAGGAGGGTTCACAAGTTTATTTGTTGTATTAATGAGGTACGAATAGCGATGGTCCGTGAGAAGGAAGGCTTTGCGGACTATCACTATCAGATTATGTAGATTATTGTTGTAATTATTTTTGTTTTGATTTGTATAATGTTTTATTTTGTTCTCCTTGGTGCGTGCTTTCAACTAAATTAACCGAATGTTAGGTCTAATAGGCTTGACTGCCTGCATGCTTGGGGACAAGCATGTTGTCAGGATGGTCGAATGTTAGGTTTAATTGTTACTCGATCCAATTTATTTATTTAAACTAGCAACACTAAGAGTCAGCTGTCAAGTATTGGATATAAAAGTGTTGTCAAACGGTTTGACGGGCCTATTTTGTTGGAGCACGCATCGACCTCGGACGTATTTACGTATTTCTGGAAAAGGATTGTGATTCCAGTAAATAAAGTTACTGTTATACCACGTTTCTGTCTTTCACTGGTTCTACGCAGGCTGATCCAGGGAATCCGCTACACGTATTTATGAATCGTTCGCCAGAAGTGTTGCCAGTACAATTTGAAGTATTGTATTTGATCCGTTCCACGCAGAAATTACAAAAACCGGAAACTACCGTAACGGAAACGGAACGTAAAATATTTCGTTTTATTGGCTGTTTAGATGAAAAATCTTTGCCTTTAGTTGCAAAACAAACAAAACACTGTCATAGATCGTAAATAATAACACTTTGGTTTGTTTTTGTTCGAAAATGTCGAAACAAAAAATCAATTCGGCACAAAAGCACAAACTCCTCGATTTGAAATTAACACAAATTTTGATAATTAATCTATCGATCGACATAGTGACGAGTGGTAAGGACCATTCGTTGCAGTCGAGTAATTCAAAAATACGGAATTTCGTATGTCGAACGAAAATCAGTAGAAGTCGAGCGCTCGACGCGAGACGAGTGATTCAAAAATAGAGCTCCAGGTGTATTATAATTAAGGCGCTGAAGGTTGCTACCTAGCGCCACTGATGGTATAAAAATCATAAGTTGGTTTGATCTTAAAGAATCTTAACATTTTTTGAACTAAAACTTTCGTAAGCACAACACATTGTAGACTTTTAGTCCGGATCTACTTACGGGTGTTGTTATATCGGAAGTGTCCGACCACCGTCACCGTCCGACCGTCTCTGCTCACCATGATTAAGCTCTGCGAATCGGAGCGAAACCTGGTCGGACTCTTTCGATATAACAACACCCGTAAGTAGATCCGGACTAAAAGTCTATATACAATCTTAACATTGTAACGGTGCAAACCTCTTTACACCCTTTTTATTTCTTTTTCGATCTATAATTTTCAAATATTTAAATTCGTTATCAACCCTTGTATGTCCCCACTGCTGGGGCACGGGTCTCTTCCGCAGGTAGGTTAGGTCATACTCCACCACGGGGGCCAAGTCCGGGTTGCTGGAGGATTGTAAGACAGTGGCGGGCCTTACTGTCAGAAGTTATCAAGCCGCCCATAAGTCCTCTGACATGGCTTAACGACTGCCATTATATGACAGCCGGCACCAACGGCTTAACGTGCCTTGCGAAGCACGGAAGCGCTCGGAAAAATGCCACTAGCGGTAGTCACGGGACGCTCACCCAACCCGTACCTGACCGCGCCTGTTGCTGCTTAACCAAGTGATTGATTCCAATCACTCGGTTCGCCTAGGCCACGAGCGCTTCTCAATATTTAAATTACGTCACACATTTTTCGATTTCGCTCATTTTTCATCATTACAACTTTACCCTTCGACCAGATCTGACTAATTTACTTGCTTATCCGGTTTTATCCAGTTTTCTGTTTTATTGTAAAATAATAGTATTACACTATTTTTATTTTTAATGCACTAACCCGTGCTAAGGAACAAATTTAAAAACCTATTTAGAGGCTAAAAACTTCACCCATGCCGGGATTCGAACCCGCAACCTCTGGCTATCCGTACCAGCGCTCTACCAATTGAGCTCAATTGGTAGAGCGCTGGTTCGGATAGCCAGAGGTTGCGGGTTCGAATCCCGGCATGGGTGAAGTTTTTAGCCTCTAAATAGGTTTTTAAAAATAATAGTATACTTCAACTCTTGCTTTACCTACAAATAAAGCAAGAGTTGAAGTCGTTCCAGTTTCTATTATTTATAAAAGTTATACAACACTTCAACATCTGTGATTTGTGTGACAACCTATTTCTATACTATTTTTTATTTTTAATGCACTAACCCGTAGTAAGGATGTAACGTTTTATAACTTTTATAATTAATAAATAAACTCTGGAACGACTTCAGGTGTGATTTTATTTGTAGATTTATAGTTACTTTAAAACAGAAAACTGGATAAAAACGGAGAAGCAGGTAAAAAGTCAGATCTGGTCAAAGGGTAAAGTAGTAGTGGTGAAAAATGAGTGAAATCGAAGAATGTGTGACGTACATAATTTAAATATTTGAAAATGATAGATGGAAAAAGAAATAAAAATGGTGTGAAGAGGTTTTGCACCGTTACAAGGACAAATTTAAAAACCTATTTAGAGGCCAAAATCCGCGCCAGCGCTCCACCAACTGAGCCAATGGGCGACTCACCGGCATCAGTGAAATTTCGAACCTCTTTACACTATTCTCTGTATTACGTACAGGCAGCGAATTCTAGCTTAAGCAAATTGCATCACTTACAGCCCCGACTACCTACTTTGCAGTTAGGTTCTTACATCGGAACGATATTCGGAACCTATTTCTATCTATAATCAGCCCAAATCAACCCACTGCTGGGCATAGGCCTCCTTTTTATTGCACCATTCCTCACGGTCCTTTGCTAACCTGATCCATCTCTGTCCCGCAACCCTCACGATGTCGTCTGACCATCGTGTCGGTGGTCTGCCTACCAACCTCCTTCCCTCTCTCGGCCACCACTCCGATACTGCCCTGGTCCACCGGCCGTCTTCTCTTCTACCTATTTAGAGGCTAAAAATGCCACTCATGACCCCGGGACTCGGATCCGCGATCCGGGTTCGAGTCGCGGGTTTTAGCCTCTAAATAGGTTTTTGAAATTGTCTTTAGCACAGGTTAGTGCATTAAACAAAGAAAAAACAATATAATCTTTGATAACAATTTTTACAACATGCTTCAGACTTTAAGATAAGACAAGAATATTCTTTTTGGATACCGGAAAATTGATACAGAAACAGAAGATACAGAAGACAAGATACAATTGGCAGCCTTATTGCTAATAGCAATAAGCAATGATCTTTAATCGATTTCCGCTCTAAAAACGGCCGTTTTTAGATATCGATTAAAGTCCTAGAATGTTTATCCTAGGTTCTAGACTGTAGATTCTAAAAATAATTATCAAAGCGGTTAAGACGTTTTGTGATTACTTTAAAAGAAATTGTGTATTTTGATTTAAATTCTGGTTTTATATGTGCAACGGTATCTTATATGTAGGTGTTACTGGGCTATTCTACATCTGACTCTTAATTTTCATAGTGTAGCAAGTAAGAATGAACTACACACTTTAATTCTGGATTTTTAGGTGCAACTTTGCCATAGATCCGGGTGTCCTTGAGCTGGTCATCATCAGACTTCCAAATCTTCGGCTGTAGAAAGTGACAGTGGAATTAAGTACTTAAGTGAGAACCCCATATTCCTATGTTGAATAGAAGCTTAGAACCCATCCAGAATGGCATTCGAGCTGATGATCATCGTAACAATGTCCACCACACACCAGATAATGAGTTGCTGAACGTACCTATTTAATGAATAAAGTGTTTGTAACATCGAAACTTAACTTAATTTACGCGGAAGTTTTTTTTTGCCGTAAAGTTCACAATTTCCATCTCTGAAAATCTTCATCAGAACATCACCAGATTGCCCTGGGACAAATTTTACGCTATATTTTCTGAAACATATGCATATTACTAATGGATGGGCCTCGTTAGGCCTTATTTGCTGCTGTCCACTGAAAAGTTCAGTTCTCCATCTCTGAAGTCTTCATCAGATCTTCACCAAATTAAAATGGGACCAATGGGACGCTACACCTAATCGAACAAAAAAAAATTCAAATCGGTTAAGATTTGACGAAGATAGCGACAACATAGCAAAAAAAAACAAGTAATACGCGCGGTGTAAAATAAAAATAAATTATTCTGTAAGACAATGATTTAATGAAAGTTGCGACATTGGTCAAGCACGTAAAACGTGGATTCAATAAAATTATCTAAACTCTGACATAAAAACAACTAAACTGTGTAAATATACATAAAACTCGTAGAAAAACTTGTTGCCAAACACAAACCCAAAAAAATTGGATAATATCAGCCTTTGCGCATTTTAGTATTAACCTTGTATATTATAAAATATTATGGAGTATGGCCTAACCTTCCTGCGATGCAGGAAGAGACCCGTGCCCCAGCAGTGGGGACATACAAGGGTTGATAACAATAACGATTAGAATATGATTAGAAATGTCCTACAAATCAAGAGCTACTTAACCAAATCGTTAAAGTAACCACAGACTTATTATGAAAAAAAATGCAATAACACACTCGGTGCTGCTGTGCTGTTTAATGTCATTTTATAACTTGCACGTGTTTGTTGCTCAGCTACCATATGCGGAAAATTATGTTTAGCTGCATATAATTACCTGTATATTAAAAAATATCCCAAAAAACAATAAAACACTACTCACCCAATTCCTTGAAGGAATCACAAACTTAATGTTAACACAAAAAACAAAAAAAAATTTATTTAATAAAGACATTAAAAATGAAACAAGACTCATGGGTACTAAAATCTCTATAATTTTCCCTAGAGACCATTTTTTTTTAGTTTTTCTTTGATCCCTCACCATAACTTTTTCTCCTACCAAAAACGTTTTAACTGTATCTTTACTATTTATTGTTTGTTTTAAATGTTCGAAATCTATTTTATCATTTATTGGGTTTGGTCTTAGCAAGGAAAATCGACATCTCAACTCTCTACCCAACATTAGTTTGGCTGGACTTTGGCCAGTTGTTTTATGAATTGTGCCTCTATAATCAAAAAGAAATAAATTACAAGCAAATTCTACTGTATGACCACTTTGCACAATTTTTACTATATGTGATTTAAATGACTCAACAAATCTTTCAGCCAACCCATTGGTCGCTGGATAATAGGGTGGAGTAAAACTTTGTTTAACACCAACAAGATTGCAAAATTTTTTAAATTCTTCACTGGTCCAAGTTGGACCATTATCTGTTACCAGGTGTAATGGATAACCATAACGTACAAAAACACTTTTGAATACTTGAATGGTTTTTTGTGCTGTAATGTTATTCATGACAAATGCCTCTGGCCATTTTGAATATGCATCTATAATAACTATGTACATTTTGCCATACAGTGGGCCCAAAAAATCTGCATGTAATCTATGCCAAACTGTGGGTGGCTGAGGCCACACAGTTAACTTGGTTTTTTGTGGATTTTTGTGGTTTTGTAAACATATTATGCAATTCCTTGTTATGTCTTCTAAATCTTTATCCATGCCTGGCCACCAAAAATATGACCTTGATATTTCCTTCATTCTGGTTGTCCCCAAATGTGAAGTATGCAATTCGCACATAACTTCCTCTCTAATACTACATGGAATTATTACCCTGTAACCCCATAACAAGCATTCTTTTTCAATAGAAATTTCATCTTTTCTTGAAAAATAAGGTTCATATTCTTGACCCAAGTCATTTTTCTGTGGCCAGCCATCTCTACAATATCTAATTATGTCACATAAAACTTTATCTTTTTTTGTTTCACTCTGTACAGTTTTCCAATTTAATGTATTTATTTTTGATTCATTAATGTAATTAATAGTATTATTTTCGAAACTGTTTTCGCATATTTCCTTATTTTTAAAATTTTCATTCTTACACTTTGTTGCTACTCGAGATAAATAGTCAGCTGGGTTGTTTTTGGATTTTATGTGCTGAATCTCATAATCAAAGGCACTTAGAAATATAGACCAATATTGCAGACGTTTCGCTGCCATTTTTGGTATTCCATATTTTGGCCCCAAAATTCTAGTTAAAGCTTCATTATCAGTCTGCAATATGAATTTTTTTCCAAATAAGTAATTGTAAAATTTTGTTATGCCAAAAACAATTGAAAAAGCTTCTTTTTCTAAGATTGGATATCTCATTTGTGTTTCATTCAATTTTTTACTGGCAAATGCTACTGGTTTTATTACATTATCACTGTCTTTTACTGATAAAATTGCAGCCACGCCATTGTCCGAAGAATCGCATGTTAATATGACAGTGCCACTTTTATCGTAATGTGACATTGTACAAGTATTTGACAAAGCTTGTTTTATAAGTTTGAATGATTTGTTACACTCTTCTGTCCATTCAAATTTTGTTTTCTTTAGGCAGTCGTACAGTGGCTTCAATATTATTGCCATATTTTGTAGGAATCTATTATAGTAGTTAACTTTTCCTAGAAAAGACTTGA
Organism: Yponomeuta sedellus; assembly: GCA_934045075.1. Taxonomy (NCBI): domain Eukaryota; kingdom Metazoa; phylum Arthropoda; class Insecta; order Lepidoptera; family Yponomeutidae; genus Yponomeuta; species Yponomeuta sedellus. The sequence goes on along the minus strand of OW203751.1, from coordinate 8,713,990 downwards.
GCATTTTAACATTTTCTGGGTGAGGCAATGAAAGCAATGGTTCAATTTTACTTTTAATTACTTTGACACCTGTTTTATTTACTTCAAATCCAAAAACATCCAGCTTTTCCACAAAGAATTTGCATTTGTTAATTTTAATCTTTAATCCTGATTCCTTTATTCTCTGAAGTACAAGTTTTAATTTTTTATTTGTTTCTGAAATTGTTTTACCATAAACATAAATATTATCAATATAGATAATCACATCTAATCCATTTAATTTTTGTGTTATTAATCTTTGGAATGAGCCAGGTCCTGTGCTTACACCAAATGGTAGGTATAAATATTTAAAAATACCCTCTTCAGTGACAATGGTTACTAGCTTTTGAGATTCCTCATCCAATGGAGCTTGTAAATAAGCTTCACGCAAATCCAATTCACAAAAATAAGTATTGCCTTGTAGCTTCATCAGGATATTATCAATAGTTGGTAGTGGAAAATGATCTACCTTCAAGCATTTATTGAGTGTTATACGATAATCACCACACAATCGAACTGTTCCATCTGGTTTGAGGACTGGAACCACTGGCGTACCCCAATCTGAATACTCTACTGGTTCAATACGCTTTGTGTTAATTAATCTTTGTATTTCATCTTTTACTTTATCTTTCAAAGCAAATGGGACAGTTCTCACAGGCATAAATATAGGTTTTGCACCAGGTTCTATTGATAATTGAATTGGCTCTCCTTTGAAAACCCCCATACCAGGCTCAAATACTTCTTTGAATTCATTTTTTATAGTTTTTATTAGTGTATCTTTTGTAACTTCTTCAAAAACATTTTGTTCAAACTTTGGTGGCCATAATTGCAACAAAGAAAGCCAATCCTTACCAATTATTTTTGGCAAGCCATCTTTAACTACAAATAATCTTTGATCACTGACTTTCACTGATCCATAGGCCAGACTCAAATTTTCAATGACACCTAGGGGTGTTGAGGTTGACTGATCAAAGTTTGTAAAGATAACATTTCGTTGTTTAATTTCTAAATCTGGAAAAAACAGTTTTTTATCAGATAATGTAATTGTACTCACATCTGCTCCAGTGTCAACTTCAAACTTTAATACCTGACTATTTACTGATACCTCCAGCGTAGCAGACGGCACTTTTTGTTTATCGTTGAAGTAGAAAATATCATAGACTTCTGTATCCATTTCGGCATCATTTTCTTCTTTCATATCTGGAAGTTCTGAAGTTGTAGTTGCTAATTCCAGTACATTCACATTCTTCTTCTTCATTTGTTTAGTTTTATTGCACATCTTGTAAATATGGCCCTTATTTCCACATTCACTGCAATATTTTTCTTGTAGGGTGCATTCTGCTCTTATATGTCCTTCTTTACCGCAGCAAAAACACACAATATTCTTTGTTGGTGTTGTTCTTATGGGTCTGGATCCATTGTTTTTATTTTTTATGTAATTTTTCCCTTGCAGTTTAAACATTTGTGATTTTTCTTGCTGTTGATGTTTCTCGCTGTTAAATGCTAGGTTGTAGGCAGTCTCCACAGTTTTTCCAATATTTATTAATATTTCTAGTGGTTGGTCGGCTTGTTTTAACAGCTCAAACCGCACGGAATCACAGTTTGTACCATTCAAAAGCCGTTCTTTTATTTCTTCATCCAGGCTTTTAAAATTGCAATTTTTCGATAGTTTTTTTAACTCTATAATGTAGTTTTCAATAGTTTCATTTGGTTTTTGACATCTGTTTCTAAACTCTGCCTGGTGCAGTGCGCTATTTCTCACTGGATGATAATACTTTCTTAGCCTTTCACATATTGTTTCATAGGTTTCTGTTATTGGCGAGTTCGGGGTACACAACGTAATCAACAAGTCATAGATATTGGTGCTTAGTTTCGTAATAAGCAAAGGCACTTTTTTTTCTTTAGGAATGTCATTCAACAGGATATAGCATTCAAATTGCTGTTCGTAGGCGTTCCAGTTTTCGCCATTAAATATTTCTAAGCTAGTTATGCCTGAAGCCATGGTCTTACTGGGTGAAAATATTGTTTTGTTTTCTTCGATGTAGTTACGCAGGTAAGCTCGAACTGACTCGATGGTATTTTTGCTCGAAAATACGTTTTCCTCAGCTAATTCGTTAGCGATGTTAATCAATTCTACTTTACTTTTAGTTTGGATCCATGATTTCTTCCCTTCTTGTATAGATTCACGAATTTTATCCATGGACTTTCGTACAAAACACTTTGAGGTTATAGCCACGCCAATACACAAGACACCGGGAAAAAAAAAACCCCCCACTTATTCACTTTTTAGTCGTGTGTTCGTTTCTTTCTCGTCGCCAGATTGTTATATCTCGTTAATTAGGAGATAAGGGAAATCTAATTAATTAATAGATTCGTTTTTAGATTATAACGTATAATGGCGGCAAAATCATACAGTGACCTTTTTACTGCTATCTGTCATTCTATGCAACCTATGACCACAGACAACACAACAGTATACTCTTGTTTTTATATTAAAAAACAATTTCTTATATCATAAAAACACCCTGTATACTAGAAAGTATCCCTAAGAAAATAAAACACTACTCACCCAACGCCTTGAAAAAAATCACAAAGTTATTGTTAACACATAAAAACTAAAATATTTTTTTTATTTAAAAAAAAACGTTACAATTTAAACCAGCCACACGGTCTACTCTTGTTTTTATATTAAAAAAAGAATATATTATATCACAAAAACACCCTGTATACTAGAACATATAAAAAATTAAAACACTACTCACCCAACGCCTTGAAGAAACCACAAACATTTTGTTAACAGAGAAAAATAATAAAACTTTTCAATTTAAAAGAAAGGTTTAAAATTAAACAACACTCATAGTCTACTTTTGATTTTATAAGAATAATAAAGATACGAATAATTTATTACATTCTCACTGATTTAACATCCATATCTACGTTTTCTCAGAAATGAAAGGATTTGGACGAAAATGGACGTCTGAAAAATTTGTAGGAAATGAATGATATACAGCCATAAACACTACTCACCAAACTCCTTGAAGAAACCACAAACTTTTTAGTAACACAAAAAAAAATATTCAGATTAAATAAAAAAAAAGATTAAAAAAAGGTTCAGTCGAACAGGAAAACCAACACTGACGTCCACCACGCATGCGCAGCAAATAAAATAAACTCGCTACATACTTGTGCCGTTCAGATATTCATAAATAATACACTTGGCATCATGCAGCGTGTTGTACAGGGTTATTTAAATAATGCCACATTCTGGGACACCCCAATTTAAGTTGTTCCTTGACGACAGCTATAAGTTGTTTCAATTTTTTTTTTCCAATTATTAATAATAATATTAGATGGATAGATAGAATATTTTTTATTGCATGCACACCAGGAATTAAATACTTAAAAAATTACAGTACAGTACTAGTAAGCTGTGTGGCGTCGGCCTAGAGAATAGCACCAACCCAATTATTCTCGCGGGTGTCGTAAAAGGCGACTAAGGGACACAAACCGGGGGGCGGGCAGCAGCGCCCCCTGCAGTACAATTCCACCGAACTGCGATCCAAAACCCGCATGCCCAGCGTGGGGATTATGGGCATTACCCTTTATGATAGCACAACGTGGCGCTCTTTAGGGGAGGGGTATGTCCAGCAGTGGATTAGTATAGCCTGACGACGACGACTAGTGGCGGCCTTATTACTAAAAGTAATTTCTTCCAGACAACCATTGATGGAAAAGAAGAAATGGTAATTGAACGACGGGTAGTCGGCGCAACTAAACAAAACTAGACAAGATATTTTTATAGTTGATACACATACATAAACGGTACATAAATATGAATTAAATAATAATAAACATAAGACATGAACGAAAAATATACCCACATAGTACAAAATAGTTTACAAAAGAAATGTGCCCAAAGCTTGCGGACAAATGTTGAAGTAACGAAAAATTGTTACAAAGGAAAATAACTCCTCAAGATGACGCTGTTTTACATCTCCTTAGATTCCTCGAGATTGTGAGACTCGCCCGTGATTGTGTTGTGTTTCAGTTATGAACGAATGAAAGAAAATTCTTTATAGCAGTAAAAACGAAATGTCAAAACAAAGCTGAGCTTAATATTAACATTTAAATACCTACAGGCACATACATTGCTTCAGACCCCACACTAGGATACCCTCAGTTATCAACCCTTGTATGTCCCCACTGTTAGGGCACTGGTCTCTTCCTGCAACGCAGGAAGGTTAGGCCATACTCCATCACGGGGGCCAGGTCCGGGTTGGTGGAGGATTGTGAGACAGTGGCGGGCCTTACTGTCAGAAGTTATTAAGCCGCTCATAAGGCCTCTGACATGGCTTAACGACTGCCGTTGATTACGGTCGTTTCCTAGCCCTTCCGTACTTGCTAAGTACGGAAGGGCTAGGAAAAAATGCCACTATCTGTAGTCACGGGACGGTCACCCATCCTGCACATGACCGCGCCTGTTGTTGCTTAGCTCATGTGATTGATTCCAATTACTCGGTTCGACTAGGCCACAAGCGCTTCACTAGGCCTCGTGCGCTTCGTCGGACCTTAGCGGGAATCAAACCCCCTACTAGCAAACAATTGATTCAAGCGGTCAAACCGACGTGCCAATCACGCAAAATATTATTAAATAATTTATTTCATATCGTTAATTTATCTGCCTTATTGATATGAGTGGCTAAGCTTGATTAAATAATAGAGACTTCATTAACAGTAATATATTATTATAATGACTGTAAAACCCGTTGTAACTGGCGGATGCCAGTCAGTATATCTATGAAAATAATTATTATATACGTTAAAAAAATATCGATAAGTTTAAAACTCTGGCTACCAACAATATTTGGAGAATCTTTAGCGAACAAACAGACCTAATTAACTTCGCAATTTAGCCTACATTGGTTTGGACATGTGAAGAAGATGAAGGAAGAAAGACTGACGAAACAAATATATATTGCGAATGTGAGAAGGGCTGGTAAGGGACGTCCAAGGCGGACATACATCGAGCAAATAGGGGATGTATTAGCAAAGGAGAAGCCAAAAAGTACCCGGAACCGGCGTGCGTGCATGGAAAGACTTATGAACGTTGAAGAACTGTCAGATTCGTGGCAAGTGGCAGTCCCTGGTCTCTGCCTACCCCTCTGGGATACAGGCGTGAGGTTATGTATGTATGTATGTATGTATGTATGTATGTATGTATGTATGTATGTATGTATGTATGTATGTATGTATGTATGTATGTATGTATGTATGTATGTATGTATGTATGTATGTATGTATGTATGTATGTATGTATGTATGTATGTATGTATGTATGTATGTATGTATGTATGTATTTAGCCTACTTGCCAAAATATAGCCTACCAAATTATAATAATATTACTTGGGAAAGCGAACCTGGGAGAATATTCCCCAGATACTTAATGATTTTTCACCAGACACCTTAGAAAGTATACAAAAGAAGCCTGAGCAATTATTTACTATTAATGTGGACCAGAAAAGATAAATTGAAAAAGGACCTACAAGACCTTGTCAAAGAAAATGTATTTCTAGGTATCACAATCGATGCAAAGCTTTATAGGGAAGAGCGGGTGATCGTGCTCTTCCACTATAAAGGGAAATTTCCCGCCAGGCAGATTGTATGCCTGGGGACGGCCAGTCCAACTATTGTTTTTTTTCACCCTCCGGAGGACACGGGGGAGGGAGGTGGTGAATGCTCATGCATAACAGCACGGACCCGGCCGTGCTGCCAATCTGGGACTGGCAAGAAGTGCACCTACCCACTAAAAACCACCTTGGAACTGGTTTTGGTCCTAAGAACCCCTAAACCCACATCGGGAGCGACCCCCCTCGAGGCCGAGGAGAGCGCACTTGACTATTGTTAGTCGGACATTATATTTATGGATATCATTGAAACACTTTGATTGCGCGATGCAGGAATTTTGGAGTTTGTAGTGCGCGCGCAGAGTTGACATGTGCTCGCCACATCTTAACATGTGCTCGCCACAGCTTCAATGCGGTCATGTAGAAAAATTGCCAAATAGGCTTAGCTCTACAGCTTATGCTGTTAAAAGAATTAGGGAACTAACTGACGTCGCAACTGCTACGCTTGTTTATTTTAGTTACTTCCATAGTGTTATGTCCTATGGCATACTAATGTGGGGACGGCCAGCGGACATTGAGACCATCTTCGTCTTGCAGAAGAGAGCGATCAGATTAATCTATAAGCTATGCAGTAGAGATTCGGTAAGTAAAACTTCTTCAAAGGAACAAACATCCTGCCCGTACATCTATGGAAATATTATGTATGTCAGGAAAAATATTAGCAACTTCAAAACTGCAGGTAGCAGTTTTGAAGTTTAACAATTAACACAATGTAAATACTAAAATAAACATAAACTTTTGATTATACTATTTTTATTTTTAATGCACTAACCCGTGCTAATGACAAATTTAAAAACCTATTTAGAGGCTAAAAATAGTGTAATCTTAGAAATTTTCTAATAACTCTGTCAATTAACCAGTTTAACTCGTAACGTTCGTTAAGTCGCAGTTTTTGCGCTATTTTGAATAAAATCGATTTGATTTGAGGTCAGTAGGAAGACCGGTAAGGACATACATCGACCAAATAAGCGCTTAATTATTCACAAAGGCTAATATAATAAAAACTGAATTGCGCAAATCACATCATCACATCTGAGTGCTTAGTGCGAGTTTGACAGATCCAATCGAATAACTTTACTACCGCGTTAATCGAGCATTGAGTAGTGAGTATGAGTAAGTTAACCGTTCGAACTGGCAAAACGCTGTCAGAGTACAACTCGCACTCGCGTTTATTCGTGTTTTGGCTGGTAAACGTGTTCACTTCTCAACGTAAACCATTACAACTCGCACTCAGCAATTTTAATTTCCATACTTGTCGCTAGGTGGCGCTTCCTCGATGCCATAGAAATATGAGTTTACGTTAACGCGATCGAGTAGTTAAAAAACTCGCACTAATATTATAGTATTTCTTAATGATTCGCGATACTCATACATAGTTATACAGGGTGTCCCATTCAAATCGGTCAGTATGGGAAAGTCTGAAACTATAAGACATACGAAGATCTGTTCTGAGGAACCATGTCATCGATTTTAATAATAAGAAAAACTGCATTCATACATTTTAAAAAACATCTGTACTCCGTTCGGGAATCGAACCCGGTTGTTTGAAAAAAAAAAAAAAATCCCGGCATGGGTGAAATTTTTAGCCTCTAAATAGGTTTTTAAAAAAAAAACTTTTATTAATCAAACACTAACAATCAATTGAAAAGCCCACTTAAAATAAGTATGAAGATACTTATTTAAAGATTAAGATCGTTACCTAAACGTGTTGAATATTGTATTGAAAAAGTCGGTGGTCACTTCGAGCACCTACTAAAATAAATTAAAGTATGTGAAAACAATGCATTTTATTCATTTTAGACATCATGTTTCATACAGACATTTACTGCTTAAGACCTACACAATCGATATCTAAATAGAAATAGTGTAGGTTTTTTTTTTCAAAACCACCGGGTTCGATTCCCGAACGGAGTACCTACATATGTTTTTTAAAATGTATGAATGCAGTTTTTCTTGTTATTAAAATCGATGACATGGTTCCTCAGAACAGATCTTCGTATGTCTTATAGTTTCAGACTTTCCCATACTGTCCGATTTGAATGAGACACCCTGTATATTAAACGGGTCAAATCGCCTAATAGTTAATAGTTTAAAAAACCCTATTTAGAGGCTAACAATTCCACCCATGCCAGGATTCGAACCCGCGACCTCTGGCTATCCGTGCCAGCGCTCTTTCCAACTGAGCTAATGGGCGAATCACCAGCATCAGTGAAATTTCGAACCTCTTTACAATATTCTCTGTATTACGTAAATAGGTATTTTAAAATTGTCCTTCGCACGGGTTAGTGCATTAAAAATAATATAGTTAATAGTTTTACCTAATAAGTAATCGCCATTTGACTCGTTTAATATATAACTAATATTTAGTGTATATTATAAAGGCGAAAATTTGTGAGTGTGTTTGTTTGTTACTTCTTTACGTCTAAGCGGCTAGAGCGATTTTAATAAAATTTGGTAAAGAGCTAGCTGACACCTTAGGGTGTCAGCTAGCTCTTTACCAATAAGTATTAACAATAAGTATTAACATAGGCTCCGTTTTACTACGGGAAAATATCTTAGTCCCATGGGAAAATCGATAAAGCGCGGGTAACACCGCGGGGCACAGCCAGTAAGATTTAAATCGATTCGTCGTATTTTTTTTTAGGAGTGACAGGCTATAATGAAATCAGCATAGTTCAAATGGAAATTAAAACACAATAAAAATACACACCAAGAAGACACGGTCACCACATTCCGAAGGTGGCTCTCGACTGGACCCGCCGAAGGCTCACGACGACCCGGAAGACCGTCCCAGACGTGAAAGAGATAGATAGATAGATAGATAGACACTTTATTGGACAACCAGAAAATATTACAACCATGATTCTTAAATCTAAGTAATGTTATACAAATGGCGGTCTTATCGCTAAGAGCGATCTCTTCCAGACAACCTTTGGATGGAGTGGATTGCATGAAGAATATAGTCGGTACGTGGTGCATGTACATAAATAATTAAATCGAAAATAATATTGATAACAAACAAAAAGAGATCCGTTCTCTCTGAGACGAAGGAGAAGGGAAATACTTGGCTGGAGCTACCATCCTTAGCCATGAACAGAGATAAATGGAGAGCCCTTGTGTCAGCCCCAGACTCCACGGAGGAGGAAAGGGACCAAATAAGAAGAAGACAAAAATTAATAGTGCTAATAGGTGCAGCTTGGAGAATTAGCGAGCTGAAGTGACAGTGGGCTGGCTGGATATCTCGCGAAGAACCGACAACCATTGGAGTAGGCGTGTTCTTGAGTGGAAACCGCGACTCGGCAAACGTAGTGTGGGACGCCCTCCGACCAGGTGGGACGACGATCAGAGTGCTTAGTGCGAGTTTTTTAACTACTCAATCGCGTTAACGTAAACTCCTATTTCTATGGCATCGAGGAAGCGCCACCTAGCGACAAGTATGGAAATTAAAATTGCTGAGTGCGAGTTGTAATGGTTTACGTTGAGAAGTGAACACGTTTACCAGCCAAAACACGAATAAACGCGAGTGCGAGTTGTACTGTGACAGCGTTTTGCCAGTTCGAACGGTTAACTTACTAATACTCACTACTCAATGCTCAATTGACGCGGTAGTAAAGTTATTCGATTGGATCTGTCAAACTCGCACTAAGCACTCTGCGAAAAACTGCCGGCGGATGCTGGATGCGTCAAGCTGAAGACAGGGCGCTATGGCGCTCATTAAGGGAGGGCTATGTCCAGCAGTGGACTACATAATATAGCCTGAAGAAGAAGAAGAATAGGTGTTAGTATACTGATAACCACGTAGGTATTGTGGGTGCCGCCGGAAAATGAATCTAAATTTAAGTAATGAGCAACTATTTGTGCCCCGCGATTTATTGATTTTCCCATGGGTATAAGATATTTTTCCGCAGGAAAAAGTAAGTTATGTGTTATACTATTTTTATTTTCAATGCACTAACCCGTGCTAAGGAACAAATTTAAAAACCTATTTAGAGGCTAAAAATTTCACCCATGCCGGGACTCGACAACCCGCAACCTCTGGCTATCCGTGCCAGCGCTCTACCAATTGAAACATTGGGCGACTCACCGGCATCAGTGAAATTTCAAACCTCTTTACACTATTCTCAGAAGTTGCGGGTTCGAATCCCGACATGGGTGAAATTTTTAGCCTCTAAATAGGTTTTTAATTTTTTTCTTAGCACGGGTTAGTGCATTAAAAATAAAAATAGTATAATCATGTGAGTACAGTGATATCATTCCGATGTAAAACCTAACTGCAAAGTAGGTAGTCGGGGCTGTAAGTGATGCAATTTGCTTAAGCCAGATGTCGCTGCCTGTACGTAATACAGAGAATAGTGTAAAGAGGTTCGAAATTTCACTGATGCCGGTGAGTCGCCCATTGGCTCAATTGGTAGAGCGCTGGCACGGATAGCCAGAGGTTGCGGGTTGTCGAGTCCCGGCATGGGTGAAATTTTTAGCCTCTAAATAGGTTTTTAAATTTTTTTTCTTAGCACGGGTTAGTGCATTAAAAATAAAAAGAGTATAAATTTTTCCTTGTTTTTTACTCTACTTTTATTAATTTTAAGTATAATACAGAGTATTCTAGTGTGGGGACCAGGCATTATTTTAAACAATAGAGTTTTTTGTAAATTTGTATTTGTTCAGTGAAACAGGGTAAAAAATTGTCCTAGGCAGATGTAGGTACCTATACAACGAAAGTATAGAATGAGTATTGTGGTCCTTTAAAGGTTTAAAAATTAAAAGAAGTAGTTTTTCTTTATTAAAAACTATCATAGTTCTTTATAGACTTAAAATAAAACATATACGAGGTAAACATTATATGCTATTATAATACAGTTTTCTTAAGTAGGTACTTAAATATTATTGAGCATATATTTACTTAAAAGAAATGTATTTTATGTTTAATTTTAGGTTTAACTTTTAATACGTATAATACTTAAGTATTAATTTATAAATTAATTTAGTAATTTTTGTAAATGAATTTTATTTTAACATAATGACCTTTTTCCAGTATTATTATTATTAATTTTTTATGTTTGACGTAGCATTATGCAAATTAAAGCAATTCTAAATTTTGTATGTATTTTTCAATAAATCATTTTATTTTACATTTACATTTACTTTTAATTTAATTTTCAATTTAATCTTACATTAATTTAACTTAAAAACTTAAGTACACACTGAGTAACATTTTTCCGTAGTAATAAATGAAATAAATGAACACGCAGGACAAGACTATCTTGGTGGCTTTGTCGAGGTAGTACAGTCTGAAACAAAAAAATTGCAAGTATATTAAAAATAAATTGAATGTTAAATAAATAAAATTGCTGTAAGCAATAAGGCCGCCAATTTTACTGTATCTTTGTAATTATTTTTTGAAAATGGGTGAAATTTTTAGCCGCTAAATAGGTTTTTAAATTTGTCCTTAGCACGGGTTAGTGCATTAAAAATAAAAATAGTAGGTATAATTATTTTTTGTTTTTTTTTTCCTGGTGTACCATACAATAAAGAATATTCTTATCTTATCTTAACCTTTTATTGAGTTAATTACTTTCCAAATTAATTAAGTGTTCGTTTTCTTCTACGATCATAATTTTTTTTAAGTATACCACTTTGGTTTGATGTAGGTAGTACATCACATTGATTCGCGATACTCATACATAGTTATGTATGAAATGGGTCTAATCGCGATTATTTACTAGGTAAAACGTAATTTCAACAGAGAGGATGGTTTCAAGCTTTCAAGTACGTGGAATCCAATGATAAGTGAATACAAATCAAGCGCCTTATCACCGGACCTGTCCGCGGACGTAGTGAGTGTTGATTCTCGGCCCGCTGCGAAAAACTGAAAGTGACTACCCACAATAGTTAACTGTACTCGCCACTTCAGTCTACCCGTGACCACGGCAACTACAACGCTGCCGAAACGTCGGGCATTTAGGTAATTACGTTTCTTTCTAATAAATAATTGAAACTATTTTTATACGGATTTTACTCGTTTATTAGGTACCTACATTTTTTACAATTTTCCGACGTTTCGGCACTTTTTCAGGTGCCGTGGTCTCGGATCAAACGTCGGAAATTTGTAAAACATGTAATAAACGAGTAAAATCCGTATAAAAACAGTTTTAATTATGTCTAGTGCTCGTGTTAACCTTAGAAAAATACTATAATAAAATAATCGCCATAAGACGCATTTTGTCAGTTGGCAGCTCAAGTTGAAATTAAACTCACTGTCTGTTGAGACGCCTGGCCTGGGGCAGAGTGGCCGGGTCTTCCTTGCAGCAGAACTCCCGGGCACCTTTCACGTAGTCCCGAATGTATAGGTCCCAGTCAATGACCTGTTAATGCATACACGACATCATTGCATGACGCACGCACACACACATACACACAAACACACTACGCACACAAACATACATACTCTTTTTTTTCTTATATTATCGTTATAGTTTGTATGTCCCAACTGCTGGGGCACGGGTCTCTTCCTACATCGCAGGAAGTTTAGGCCATACTCCACACGGGGGCCAAGTCCGTGTTGGTGGAGGTTTGTAAGACAGTGGCGGGCCTTACAGTCAGAAGTTATCAAGCCACCCATGAGGCCTCTGACATGGCTTAACGACTGCCATTACAGGACAGCCAGCACCAACGGCCTAACGTGCCTGAATCATCTTTAATCTTCCTCTTCTTCTTCAGGCTATATTATGTAGTCCACTGCTGGACATAGCCCTCCCCTAATGAGCACCATAGCGCCCTGTCTTCAGCTTGTCGCATCCAGCATCTGCCGGCAGTTTTTCGCAGATCGTCATCCCACCAGGTCGGAGGGCGTCCTACACTTCGTTTACCGAGTCGCGGTCTCCATTCAATGCTTATCGTTAATGAATAAAATTATTTATACTTACACTGAAAATAAAATCTTACCTTGACATCAGTGAAGAAAATCTCGTCATCCCTCTTCGAGAGTCGCTTGCGCAGCGCCAGGAAGTTATCGTTCCTGAAGTCCCATTCCTTCGTCGTGTAGCACTGCAACACTTCCAGACCCATCTTCACTTTCTTCTGGATTCTTATCATGCTGTGGATGAAAAAAAAAGTAAAAATATTTATTTAAAACTAGCTGTCCCAGCGAACTTCGTACCGCCTAACAGTCGATTCTTTAATTTTTTTCTCCATAAGATCAGATTCATTTATAGGCTGGGTAGTAGAGATTCGTTAAGAGATTTCTTTTAAGAAACTAACATCCTGACAGTTGCCGGTCAGTATATATATGAAAACATTATGTACGTTAGGAAAAATATCAGTAACTTTAAAACTTTAGGTAGCCAACACAATGTAAATACTAGAAATAAACATAAACTTTTGTTCGAGGCTGGCAAAGGTTAATACATCCTTCATGGGGCATTGTATACGCTTCTATAATAAAATCCCTGAAGATATATTAAGCTTGCCTAAGTCGCGGTTCAAAAAATATGTAAAGTACACTTTGTGCCAAAAGGGCTACTATAACATAAAGGATTATTTGGATGACAATGAGGTCTGGAATTAAAGCCAGTACAATGTATGAGTTCTATGTTTTATAATAATTGTGTAAGCTATGTTAATTAAGGACTTTGAAAAGACAAAGTTTGGAGTTTTTTTGTCCATTTTTTCTCCAAAATGAACTAGTTTTTGAAATGGACACCTAGTTTGAATTGTAACGTTCATTAAGCCGCAGTTTCTGTGCTACTTCGAATAAAACATTTTCATTTCATTTCATAAGAACCAGCCTCGTACTTCAAGAAATATTCTAAAAAAAGTGAAATCGGTGAAATCGGTGAAATCGGTGAAATTAGTGAAATCGGGTCAGCTGCTCTCGAGATTTGCGCTTAACAACACATTCAGCGATTCATTTTTATATTATAGATTAAAATGACACAGTTAAATTACAAAATTTTATGCACAAAATGATTGTTCATGGGTTTGTGGTGGCACAACACTACAGCCCAGGCGCCAGAGAAGTCTGAGGCGGGACGCGCGGGGGAGCGACGAGAACCTGCTCCCCATTCCTGCGCAGCCGCGGCAGTGCAACGTCGATTGGCTTCCGCGCACCACCTGTGCCGCGCTGCTCAAAAATACCGTTATTATTTTCGCGTATCGATCTTTTCGACCTCTGTTAAAACTGACAATACAATTTATGTGGTGATAATGATAACGCAAGTCGCTTTATTGAAGAGCACCCTATCACCTCAGGTTGATTATTATTTAGGTTTCGATGACAGCCCCCAAACTAGATAGTGCCTGTATCTTGGGGTTGCAGTTGTGGTTGGGGCAACAGTTGAATAATGGGGTGCTTTGTCGCGGTCCTATTATTTTGTTCCGTTAACGGATCCTCGAGGCATAACTATCCGGGACCCGTTAACGGGTCGACGAGGGATAACGATACAGGAGATACGTTGGCGCCATTTTCCAAATATTTTTTCTTTATTAAATTGCTTATTTTTTTCGCAACTGTGTTAAAAATAGTCGTTCAGTACACGTGCGGAACCATCATTGCAACTTCTTCCGACTGTCAACCCTCGCCTTCGGCTGCGCCTCGGCTCGGGTAGACATTTGTCGGAACTCTTTGCAATGACAACCTTTCTGCACTTGTAATGAAATATACTATTAAATTGTCCTTAGCACGGGTTAGTACATTAAAATAGAATATAATCATGTGGGTACAGCGATTACATTCCGATATAATACCTAACTGCAAAGTAAGGTACTCGGGGCTCCAAGTGATGCAAATTACTTCAGCCAGATGTCGCTGCATGTACGTAATACAGAGAGTATTGTAAAGAGGTTCGAAATTTTCACTGATGTCGGTGGTCGCCCATTAGCTCAGTTGGAAAGAGCGCTGGCACGGTTAACCAGAGGTCGCGGGTTCGAGTCCCGGCATGGGTGGAATTTTTAGCCTCTTAATAGGTTTTTAAAATTGTCCTTAGCACGGGTTAGTGCATTAAAAAAAGAATATAAGTTGAATAATGATTAAGAAATGTCTTTGAACTCAGAGTGTTTTTATAAGTATGTCTAAGCCTCCTGAGTGTCCAAGGTGTTCTGCGCTTGAAATGAATAATCCGCGGTGGGCACACGTGGTAGTCAAGCCCAAACTCTCTCTCTCTCTCTGAGAGAAAGTATGTGCCCTCCGGCGTGGGACGTATAAACGTATTAGATATAGATTTTTTTTATGTTGCCTATATAGGCCTGTTATCAACCCTTGTATGTCCCCACTGCTGGGGCACGGGTCTCTTCCTGCATCGCAGGAAGGTTAGGCCATACTCCACCACGGGCGCCAAGTCCGGGTTGGTGGAGGATTGTAAGACAGTGGCAAGCCTTACTGTCAGAAGTTATCAAGCCGCCCATTAGGCCTCTGAGATTACATGGCAGCCGGCACCAACCGCTTAACGTGCCTTGCAAAGCACGGAAGCGCTCGAAAAATGCCACTAGCAGTAGTCACGAGATGGTCACCCGTCCTGCACCTGACCGCGCCTGTTGTTGCTTAACTCAAGTGATTGATTCCAATCACCCGGTTCGGCTAGGCCACGAGCGCTTCGTTTTTTTATGTAGCCTATATTTAGGCCCTTTGATAGTATCTCGACAAAAAAAAAACTGAAATAACAAATAATCAACGATTCGTCCGCTAAGTATTCACTTCTTACTAAGTAGTGTCGCGCTTGAAGAGCGGCTAGCTGTCGGTAGCGGGAAAAAAATAAAAACCGTGGACAGCACGACACAAATTTATTTAACGTGGATTCTTAACAATCCCTACACACGATCAGTCACTTTCTGGCCAGCCCGGATAGGCACTCTCCTGGAGTCGAGGCGGGTACGCAGCGTGACCCGTGGTAGCGCGACCCGCAGGTTGGGATTTCCTCGGTAGCGGTTGGTTCCCGTAGTACACTGCAGCGCGGAGATAGTGGCCTTGACTCCGGGGACGGGAAGTGGCCCCAAGTATTTATAGCCCGGCAAAGGTTTGGCACGGATCTTGGGTCCCAATAGCGGGGGATTAGTTTACTCGATTTGTGAAGTAGTAATCGATTTGCTTCTAATTATTTAAATGTCATCCGACCGTTCAGAGCGGTCCCGGAAATATTGTGAGCACAGCAGAGGCGCGTGCGCGCAGCTCTCAAAGCGGTCCGTGGTCGAATGAAATCGACGCGCAGCAAGACCATGTTGGCGGTTATCGCTAGGCAGGTTAGAGAACAATAGCATTCCTAACGACTAGTGATGTAGGCGCAGTCGATAATTATAGTCTAACGATTGTCGATAATTTGTTATCGATAAGTCGGTAACCAATCATCGATTCTTGTTGTTTTATTAGGTTTATTAATTAGTAGGTAGTATTAAGGTTTAGATTTAAGTTGTAAAATAGTATTTTGGTTTAATCTTAGTTACTTATTTTCTTATTTTATTTAGTTTGTTATTTATCATATTTAGTTCATAAATAACGCTACAGTTACCCCGCTCGCTGCCCAAGGATTTTTACCTACTAAGAGACAAAATCCGCAGCTCCGTAAAAGTCTCAGACACTACTTTACAACTGTCTTTCTTCTCAATCAAAACTAACATTCTTCACCTTTCAATCTAGCCTTATTAAATAAATAGAAATAAGAAGGCGTCCTAGCATAAAAAAAGTTACAGATATAAAATCTACTAACTTCAAGTAGAATTCGTGATTAAAAGATGATAAATAACATTAATCTTGGGTAACTGTTTAAATGATAAAAAAAACTAAATTAAGTATAGTTTACTAATTTAAGATCTTTAATATGCCAAGTGCCCAAATCCTTGCCATTCATATCCTGCAATTGGTACACCAGTGGAGACTTCTTTGCAGTAACAAGACATTTAACAAATTTAGGGGCTAACTTTTTACTAAAATGCTTGTCTTTGTCGCTCTGGTAGTAGGTTCTCTTATAAACAACATCATTTACTTGGAACTCAGCGGATTTCCTTCTCAAGTTGTAACGAGTTGTATTTTTCAAGTGAGCACGCCAGAGAGACGCTTGGACATTATTAAAGATACCAGCAAGATGGCCAATGTTTTCTGTATAAATATCACGGGGTAAAAACAGTACCTCATCACCTAAGTCGGAATCCAGGTAGTGGGATCCACAGGTCACTAGTTCTCTCCCGTGAACTAGGAAAGATGGAGTGTAACCAGTTGCCTCATTTACAGAGTTATTTATTGCATACTGAATTTTAGGTAAGTTGACGTCCCATGACCGATGATCGTTCTCGATAAAAGTCGAGACGCATGTCATGATAGTTTTATTATATCTCTCAACTGTATTCACTTGAGGAGTGTATCTGGGAGTAAAGTAGACTTTAGGGACTTTATATTTTTTGAATAAGTTATCTAAGTTCTTGCTTACAAACTGGCTTCCATTGTCCAGAAATATAGTTTGCGGAACACCATGTACAAGAAAGACCGAGTCCTCCAGGTGCTTTATGACTCCATCCGCGGTTGCCCTTCGCATAGGAAAAGTCAACACGTACTTTGAAAAGCAACAGACTACTACAAGTAGGTACGTGTTTTGCTTCCGACTTGATGGAAGGGGACCAACGAAATCAATAGAGATCATCTGGAAGAGGCGTGAACAGTGCTTTGGTCTTCCCATTTCACCTAAAGTTGTGTGATTTGGTAGCTTGTGAGACAGACAAACTGAGCAAGAAGAAACAAATTTTACGACGTCACCGTGCATACCTGGCCAGAAATAGTGTAGGGCCAAACGATGGTAAGTCTTGTGAATACCTAAATGACCAGCTGTAGGTGCGGTGTGGTTTTCAGTGATCACTTGCTCACGCAGTTCGTCAGGGACTACCTCTTTCCAGGCGAACTCGGATGTTAGAGCGCACTTATTTCGGGAAAGTCGAAATAATGTTTTGTTTTTAATGCGAAAGTTTTCAAAAGCAGAAGGTTTATTCGAACATTGATCGTAAATTGCTTTATACCAACTATCGGTAGTGGTTGATATTGAATCGGATGTAGATATAGCCGAAACAGGAAAAGCACGGGAAAGAGCATCGGGGATGACATTGTCGACGCCTTTACGGTGTTTGATGACGAAGTCAAACATCGAGAGACGTATACCCCAGCGAGCCAATCTGCCTGTTGGATTATTTAGAGACAAGAACCATTTAAGAGCCGAATGATCTGTGTAAACAGTAAATGTTTTCCCATTTTCTACATAACAGCGCCAGTGCTCAAGAGCAACTAAGACAGCAAGTGTTTCTCTCTCTGTTATACTGTAGTTCTTCTCTGGCCCGGACAACGACTTACTCATATAGGCTATAGGCCGTTCAATACCATCTATCGTTTGCGTCAGCATTGCGCCTACGCCATAATTGCTGGCATCGGTATGAACTTCGAATGGAAGAGTGTAGTCGGGACAGGAGAGAACGGGAGCAGAGATGAGGCACTCCTTAAGCTTATTAAAAGCAGCGGCTGCTTCAGTGGTCCAAGAAAAGGGTGGCGCATTCTTTTTATTCGAAGTCAGCTTATTAAGGGGACCAGCGACAGTACTGAAGTTTGGCACAAAGCGGCGGTACCAGGTAGCAGTCCCGAGGAAGCGTTTAAGGTCTTTCCTACAAGTAGGGGTAGGGTAATTTAAAATAGCTTCCACCTTCTCAGGATCTGTTCGCAAACCTTGTGCGTCCACCACGTAGCCCAAGTATTTAAGTTGGCTTCGAAAAAATTGGCACTTGTCAATATTAATTGTTAGGTCGGCCTGCTTCAACTTTTGAAGAACACTAAGAAGTAGTGAAACGTGCTCTTCAAAGGAGCTACTGACTGTAACAATATCATCCAAATAGCAGAAGGCTTTCAGGTCGAAGTCAGGACCAAACAGTTTATCCACCAGGCGCTGCTGAGTAGCAGGTGCGTTGGTTAGGCCAAACGCGGTAGTTTTAAAACGTAGAGTACCACGTCCTGGTACATAAAAAGCGGTTTTATCCCGGTCCTGCTCCGCAATAGGGATCTGCCAAAAGGCCTTAGAAAGGTCAATAGACGACATATACTTGGCATCTCTGAGGTTGTCGAGGATTTCGGAGATATAAGGAAGACTGTACGCGTCCTTCTTGGTGACTGAGTTCAGCTTCCTACTGTCAAGACAGAACCTAGGTTGACCGTTCTTCTTGTAAACAATAAGAACGGGCGAAGACCAGTCACTTTCGCAGGGTTCTACGACGTCCAGCTTCAGCATTTCGTCAACCTCTTGAGTAAGGATGCGCTGTTTTTCAGGTGACATGCGATAATACCTTTGGCGAATGGGAGGAGAATCACCAGTAGAAATGCAGTGGGTGATTAAAGAAGTCCTACCCAGTCCCTTGCGCTCCATTGAAATTTCTTTAAATTGTTCAACGAGGTTATCGGCAATGATACGCTGCTTGTCATCAAGATTGTTGTAGGAAGTTACATGTGTTTCAGTGACCTCAGATAGCATTGCTAAAGGCGTCAGATTAGTGCGAGTTATGTTTGTAGAGCCCAAGTATTTGGGACATAACTCGAACTTACGCCAGAAGTCTATACCTAAAATCAAAGCAGTATCTACTTGAGGAACAACATGAGCCTTGATTAAATGGAAATTTCCTTCAAAAGTTATGGGTAAATTTAGATAGCCAATACTATTAATAGTTTGACCGCCAGCAGCAACGATTGAGATGCAGTCGTCTTGCTGTAAAGGAAGTTGAAAATTTTTGTGGCTATTTTTACCTAAAATTGTAACGGCAGCACCAGAATCAAGCAAGCCACAAACTTCTAAATTGTTGATTCTGATGTTAATATAGGGCCTTGTGTCATTTTCCGGCTTGAATTGCAGAACAGAAGTGACTTTATAATAAGTGCAGAAGTTCTTGATGAACTGTAACCAACGAGCCCACTCATGTTCGTCGAAATGGTTAGCCTTTGTACTGCAATTCCGCCTTCTTAGTTTTTTGACAACGTAGGAGACGATTGACAGTCAGGGCAGTCGTGAAATTTAAATTCGGGACGACCACAGCGGAAACAAACAATTTTCCTGTCAGCCTTGCAGTTTCTAAGTCCATGGGTGTCGACCCGGCAGCGGGGACAAAACTGCTTCCTCTGTTGTAGAGTGTGGACCGGCTTATGGGCACTATAGCCCGATTTAAAATTACCTGTTTGCTGTAAAGGAGCCCTATTCTGGTAATTTGTATAGGTAGGTTTAGAATTCTGGCCGTTTTGTTGCAAATTTTGATGAAAATTGTTTGGAAATGATTTGGAGTTGAATTTCCCTGGCTCAGAAGAACTATTATGAGCGTACGCAAAATCTGGTGCTAGTGTGTGTGAAGAAACCCTAGGTGGCTCACGAAATTGAGACAACCGTGATTGCACACATTCAAAATTCTTGCACACTATTCTCAGTGACTCAATGTCTTTGAAGTCTGGCGAGGATGTAAGCACTGTGGCATAAGTTGGACGAATGTTGTGCAAAATAATTTCGAGCTTCTCCTCTTCAGGTAGTGGCTTCGTTAACTGAGAGAACATCCCCGACATGATGGAGAGATAAATTGTGATATTTTCCTTTTCGCCTTGTGTCCGCGCCCTTATTTCAGAAAGGAAACGATAATAAAAATCTGCGAGACTAAAGTCATCAATCAGCCGTTGGCAAACCTGATCCCACGTAGTAACTTGGTCCTGAATGCAGCGGAACCAATGCAGAGCGTCTCCAGTGAAGATCTAGGTTGCAAACGCTATAACTTTAGATGGGCTAATATTGCGGGCCTTTATAAATTCAGTGACATGCTGAGCAAAAGCGCGGGCACAAGTCCTTCCATCATATCGCAGGCTAGAAAAATCGTTAGAAGAACCCCGATCGCAGGTGACGTGAATTTGTGGTAGTGGTACTGATGGTACATTAAGTGGTGTCTGAGCGGTTAGGGACTCGACATCGCCAACATGAATTGTGGCCAACGTGTCATTACACTTTTGGTAGCGGCCCATGGATTGTTCCAATGGCTCCAGCATTTCGGGGGAAGATGAGGCATCAATCCGATTGATCCTATGAAAAATATGGTTTGCTAAATTTTGTGCACGTTTGAGCATATTCAACTCAGGTTTGTTGGTGAGGTTCTTAACAAATTTGTCAAGCTTATCTAAACTAGCATCGACTGCGTCTACATCTTCCTGAACAGTGAAAGGGGAATATAGCACGTCCTCGGTTAGGTGAAGCTGACTCAGTTTAGCTATTTGCTTTCTAAGCTCATCGACTCTAGTGTCTGGAGTTGTGCCACGAATTGCAACTTCGTAAGTAAGCTCGGGCTTTTGCAGCGAAAGAAATTTAATAATGCGTGACATTTTGGTTATCGACAAAACAAAAAAACGCTTTTAGTAAGTGTGAACAGATTTACCAGACCCTACAACTCCGTTCTGTTACAAAATCAGTTTGAAACAGACAGTTTTTAGTCATGCACTGAGATAAAAAGCAAAAAAAGCGTTAAAAACCAAAAATGGCAAAATTAAAATAAATTGATTATGCAACTAGCGTGTAGTGCGAAAGCAACAAAGTAAGTTTGATTTTACAATTAAACTATCGACATCGATAATTGTAAAAAATAATTTTCCCAACACCAGGACAAAATAAAAATTTAAACATAGATTTCACACTACACTCCAGTTACCGAGTGCTGTAAAAAACAAATAAAAGAACAAAAAAACATCTTTACAAAATACACGCACACAAAACAAACTACGTAACTAACCAAGAAATGACTGATCGTAAAAACCACGTTGAGGGCGCCAGTGTCGCGCTTGAAGAGCGGCTAGCTGTCGGTAGCGGGAAAAAAATAAAAACCGTGGACAGTACGACACAAATTTATTTAACGTGGATTCTTAACAATCCCTACACACGATCAGTCACGTTCTGGCCAGCCCGGATAGGCACTCTCCTGGAGTCGAGGCGGGTACGCAGCGTGACCCGTGGTAGCGCGACCCGCAGGTTGGGATTTCCTCGGTAGCGGTTGGTTCCCGTAGTACACTGCAGCGCGGAGATAGTGGCCTTGACTCCGGGGACGGGAAGTGGCCCCAAGTATTTATAGCCCGGCAAAGGTTTGGCACGGATCTTGGGTCCCAATAGCGGGGGATTAGTTTACTCGATTTGTGAAGTAGTAATCGATTTGCTTCTAATTATTTAAATGTCATCCGACCGTTCAGAGCGGTCCCGGAAATATTGTGAGCACAGCAGAGGCGCGTGCGCGCAGCTCTCAAAGCGGTCCGTGGTCGAATGAAATCGACGCGCAGCAAGACCATGTTGGCGGTTATCGCTAGGCAGGTTAGAGAACAATAGCATTCCTAACGACTAGTGATGTAGGCGCAGTCGATAATTATAGTCTAACGATTGTCGATAATTTGTTATCGATAAGTCGGTAACCAATCATCGATTCTTGTTGTTTTATTAGGTTTATTAATTAGTAGGTAGTATTAAGGTTTAGATTTAAGTTGTAAAATAGTATTTTGGTTTAATCTTAGTTACTTATTTTCTTATTTTATTTAGTTTGTTATTTATCATATTTAGTTCATAAATAACGCTACAGTAGATGGGACCAAACTAGGTACCTCGCCATTATGAATTTGGTCCCCACTTGCTTAGTAGGCATATAATGACTAGTTGTGTTTTTTTATTATATTCTTCATATAGTTTAGTTTTTATTATATTCTAATGCACTAACCCGTGCTTATTACAATTTTAAAACCAATTTGGAGGCTAAAAATTCCAACCAGGCCGTGGAATTTTCATTTCCATTCCATGCCAACCGTGCCATTGTTCGAGTGCCGGCATGGGTGGAATTTTTAGCCTCTAAATAGGTTTTTGAAATAGCCGTGTTTTTGTATTTTTTTTTATATTTAGTCATCTTTAGTGTGTTTTAATTTCCTTTTCACTTATGCTGATTGCATACCTATAACCTATCAATGGCACTCCTGCAAACACGACGAATCGATCTAGATCTTTTTTGTCACAATTTGACGCACAGCAATGCTTGATACAAATTCAAGTTTGCTAATAGAATTTTATCAGGAGTGTTATTATTATCTACGACCCCTAAGTGACTGCCTAGGCAGGCGAGTCAGCACTAGAGGTGAGTGTTGTTACTGGAGTGGAGAGTTGTTATTGGAGTGGAGATTTGTTACTGGAGTGTAACAGTATGGCCGGGTCAAACTAGGAAGCGAACTTTTCTAGTTTGTCTCGGGTCTTGGATGTTATCTATATATTTATTGCATTAAATGTATCATCGAGGAACACAAGTCATTTAGTTGCACTTAGTATGGGGCTAACGAGATCTATGTAATATGTCCATGAATATTTATTTATTATTAATAAGCTATAACTTATGACTGTTATCTCTCGTTCAGTTTTAATTTTATCTACACTTATGTGTTCTATTATGTTTTAATTTTTGTACAATAATGCTTATGTGCAGTGGCCTAGGTCACGGGTATGTTACAGTCAACGGTAAAAACTAGTTTTGACTGCAGAAAAATAAAGTTAAACTCTAATACGTAATCCAACAATGTCGAGTTGGTTTTCGGTCTTGCATGTTCAACCTAACACGCTCCTTCGCGCTCCGCTACGCTACGAGCTTCGTCGTACCTATATTTTTGCTGTCGCAGATTGAGTGCATGCATCATTTTAGGTGTTTTTACAATTTCGTATTTCAAATGTAAGCTTTGGACAAAAGTCTTGACTGAATTTAGCAGTCAAAACTAGTTTTGACCGTTATATATTAAACGGGTCGCGATTATTTATTAGGTAAAACGTAATTATCCGAGACCACGGCAACTGTAACGCTGCCGAAACGTCGGGAAATAAGGTAATTACTTTTTCCCTATTAAATAATCGCGATTAGACCCGGTTAATATATAACTGCGTATGAGTATCGCAAATCATTAGAAAATACTAGTTTTGACCGTTTAAGAGTTTTGACAGCGACAGGCAGATTGAAGTGCTCTGTAACTTTGTTTGAACATCGCCAGTCATACTATACTATAAGGTCGTCGTCGTCGTCAGGCTATACTAGTCCACTGCTGGACATAGCCCTCCCCTAAAGAGCGCTACATTGTGCTATCATAGGGGGTAATGCCCATAATCCCCACGCTGGGCATGCGGGTTGGGGATCGCAGTTCGGTGGAATCGTACTGCAGGGGGCTCTGCTGTCCACCCCTCGGTTTGTGTCCCTTAGTCAGCTCTTACGACACCCGCGGGAAGAATCGGGGTTGGCGCTATTCTCTAGGCCGACACCACACAGCAAATATACTATAAGGTAAGTAATCCTATACTCACAAGGTCTTCTGTCCCATTAGGAATAGCAGCAGATCGATGCAGTAAGCTGGCAGGACGTGAGTGAAGAAGGCGGCCAGGGTGTGCCAGAAGTAGCTGGTCTTGCAGGAGCCGCCTGGGTACCACAGGCAGACAGAGAACGGGAACTCGTTGACGTGGTGGCGTCCTGGAAGGGGTAATGAGGAGGTTAGATAGGATATTTTAAACTTTCGCGACTTGAACTAAGCGACGAAGCGCTCGTGGTCTAGGCAAACCGAGTGATTGGAATCAATCACTTTTTTGAGCAACAACTGTCGCGGTCAGGTACAGGATGGGTGAGCGTCCCGTGACTACCGCTAGTGGCATTTTTCCGAGCGCCTCCGTGCTTCGCAAGGTACGTTAAGCCGTTGGTGCCGGTTGTCATGTAATGGCAGTTGTTAAGCCATGTTAGAGGCCTTATGGGCGGCTAGATAACTTCTGTCAGTAAGGCCAGCCACTGTCTTACAATCCTCCACCAACCCGGACTTGCCCCCCGTGGTGGAGTATGGCCTAACCTTCCTGCGATGCAGTAAGAGACCCATGCCCCAGCAGTGGGGACATACAAGGGTTGATAAAGAAAGAAAAGACTTGAACTCACTATCATGGCAAATGATGTATTGGGTTTTAAGATAATTTGATAATTTGGTCGGACTTTTCCGATATATCAACACCCGTAAGTAAATCCGGACTAAAAGTCTACAATGTGTTGTGCTTACGAAAGTTTTAGTTCAAAAATTTGAGAAAAGATGGTCAGAGTAGATTTTTTTTTTCGCTGCCTTTTTCTCCACTACAATACGGCCCGAAGGCAGAGGCTTACATTTTACATTGTACATTGACATTCAGCAAACAGAATGTAAATTATTTACGTTGAAATAAATAGATTTGAATTTGATTTTTTTTTAATTTTATTAGAATATTTTCATGGCTTAATCGCGTAGTAATTTATTGCTATTTTACCTCAACGTTTCGACGACGTTACAGTCATCGTGGTCACGAGAAGTCTTATCACTCGCATCTTCGGATGATAAGGTTTCTGACTACCCTCCATCAGCCATCACAAAACACTACTAGGGGGGTCCCCTACGCAGTTTCGATAGCCGTTGTTGCGAAAAACGTTGTATCGAATTTTTTTCCCGCTGCCTCATAAGTTCGAAAGCTTATGGACTCGAATGCCGTAGTGGCGAAAGACGCTGTTTCGAAAAACATTTTCACTGCCTCATACGCTCGAATGCTTGTCATTTCGATTCATTCAGTCTTAATGCGTATAAAAAAATCAAGTAGTGAATAAAACAAAACAAATTTAGTTTAAATCTACATTTATTATTATTTAACAAATTTTCTACGTGTAACAAAAAATCTAGTAGGTACTGATCTATAACAATTACTACTGAAGTGGTATCAAGTTTCGAAATTAATCAATTGCACAAGTATTATAAGTAGGTATTACTACAAACGAGTCCTTATGCGAGTATCTATGCACAAAAAAGGTTTATAAGGCTATTAATTGCCAACAATAACAGAACTATATGACTATTGAACGTTGATGGAGCGAAGGTGTACGTAATTGTTATCACATTGTACGTTATTTAAGTTTTATTGCGCAATAAAGTGTAAAAAACAAAGTTAAAAAACTAACAAGCATTCGAGCGTATGAGGCAGCGAAAATGTTTTTCGAAACAGCGTCTTTCGCCACTACAGCATTCGAGTCCATGAGCTTTCGAACTTATGAGGCAGCGGGAAAAAAATTCGATACAACGTTTTTCGCAACAACGGCTATCGAAACCACGTAGGGGACCCCTACTAGGGTTGTGAAACGAATGCACGTAAAATTGATGAAAACGCGAAAATCTTATAGGAATCTTTTAATCTGTCTTTTTCTAATTTTGCAATGACAATGTCCCATTTTTAAAAAGTAGACATAATAATATAAAACGCTATCAAAAAGTAAAATACTTAAAAAAGGTTGATTGGCCGGTCGGCAACATGGCCCCAAGCGGTGTGGAACACCAATTAACAGCTTAGTGGTACCAGCTTGCGGACCGGTCGACGCAACACACCCCCTTTAGTCGCAACATTCACTACGCGGACAACATTGTCTTTACCCGGAAATAACTCGGTGACTCGTCCAATAGGCCAGCAGTTTCTCGGTAGATTGCCGTCCGCAACTAGCACCACATCACCCGATTTTAACTGTTTGTGAGGTGTAACCGATTTTCGTGGTATAAGGAGCGGCAAGTATTCTTTAGTCCACCGTTGCCAAAAATGTTCTGCAAGTCTTTGGGCCTTTCTCCAGTCTGCGCGTCGTGATAGATCGGCTTCGTTGAATTCTCGAAGACTGTGGTCATGACTCGAGGTGCCGATCAGGAAGTTGAAGGGCGTCAGTGCTTGTTGACTGTCCTCACCCACAGACACGTGGGTCAGTGGTCGGGAATTCACCATGGCTTCTACTTCTACAAGCAATGTGTGCAGGACTTCTACTCGGGGCGATCTACCTTTTAGAGTGGTTTTGAGTGCAGTTTTTACGCTACGTATCAGACGCTCCCAACAGCCACCCATAAAAGGGGCCGAAGGTGGGATAAACTTCCAACTTATTCCTCTATTTGTCAAGAAGTCGTACAGCTCGTGTAGAATATTCGAAGCGCCAACAAAGGTTGTTCCGTTATCTGAGTAGATGCATGTGGGGCACCCACGTCTTGATATGAATCGTCGTAGAGCCAACAAGGCTGAGTCTGTTGATAGCGATTCCACTACTTCGATGTGAATAACTCTGACCGTCAGGCAGGTGAATAAAGCTACCCAGTGCTTCATGGGTCGTCGTCCTGATGTGACGTTCAAAGGACCAAAATAGTCGACACCGACGTAAGTGAAAGGACGAACGTGATGAGCCATCCTGGCTTCAGGTAAATCTCCGATCGGCGGCACCTGTGGCTTAGCCTTCATATTCCGGCAGTGCTGACAGTGTGACGCCACACTTCTCACAGATGGTCTCACCCCAAGGATGTAGAAACGTTGCCGTAATTCGTTCACCACGAGTTCGTTGTTGCTGTGGGCAAACTTGACGTGGTAGGAGTCGATTAGTAGGCGAGTGAGCGGGTGCTTTCCATCAAAAACAACTGGCTGTGAATCAATGGCAGTGGACGCTCCCGTGCGGCCTGATAACCGTAATAGCCTATCATTTCCTATTATTAACGACAAGTTTTTAAGTCTACTCTCTTTAGAAACGGGGCGTGCAGCGTCAATCGCGAGATATTCGTCTTTGAAAGAATCTAATTGTATATGCAAAAAGGCATGACGCTCTGCCGATGAAATAAAAGCGACGTCTAAAATTGCTAAACCACATTGCGGAAATTTGGCGTCTTGAGACGGATGCCGAAATTTCGCGGCACACTGGTGCGCTCGCGCGGTAGCTCGAATAAATCGTAACCACACACTAAAGCGGGTGTAGTCAGCTATCACGGGTGATGGTAAGTCACGTGACTGAGTCAATGTCAAACCCACCAAGGCTTTGTTGGTTCTGCATTCTTCAGAAGTTGGTGTGTTGACAGTTGTAGGTTCACAGGGCCATTCGGCTGGTGATTGATGCAAGAATGGTGGCCCGGTAAACCATCGAGAATTTATGGTAAATTCATCTTTAAATCTGGTCGCGTCGTCCGCAACATTCAAAGATGAAGGTACATACTTCCAATCGGAAACATTGGTGATCTCGCAAATTTCACAAACTCTATGAGCAACAAAGGTTCTAAACGTGCCTGGGTCAGATCGTAGCCATTTGAGTACCGTTTGTGAGTCTGACCAGAAAAAGACCCTTTCTGGCTTTCGTTTGTGAGATTCGACAATAAATACAGATAAGCGAGCAGCTATAAGAGCCGCCTGAAGCTCCAGCCTAGGTATAGTCGTAGGCTTCAAAGGAGCAACGCGGGCTTTACCGCTGATCAACGAGACTTGTATTTTTCCGTTTGGACACATAAAGCGCCAGTAAGCAACGCAACTGTACGCTTGCTCGCTCGCGTCCGCGAAAACATGTAATTGCATTGAACTTATAGGATCGTTTACAGTGACATAACAACGAGGTACACAATTGTTCAAAATTTTGAGCAAGCTTGTGAACCAGTCTCTCCACTTGTCTATGAATTGTTTTGGTAATAATTCATCCCAAGATGTAGCAAGTTTCCAAGTTTTTTGGAATAGGACACGACCTTTTATAACTGCGGGAGTAAGTAGACCTAAAGGGTCGTAAATTTTCATAAGGTTGGAAATGACAACGCGTTTTGTTAATTTCTCTGGTATTTTATCTAGTTCAATATGTGGAAAGGACAGTGTGTCGTTAGCAATGTCCCAGGAAACTCCTAAGACGCGTGTCGAAGTTCGCGAGTCTGGGCCTACCTTTACCGTCGTGGCCGCAACAGCGCAAAGATCGGGAGGTAGTCTAGTCAGCGCTTTTGCAGAATTTGACACCCAAGACCTCATTTCAAATTTGGCTGAGCCTAAAACCGATACGATATCTAAGGACAAAAGTGCGGCTTCTTCTTCATTGTCGCAACTACCTAAGTAATCGTCCATGTACGTGTCACGAATAATAGCCGCTGCAGCTTTTGGGTGCGATCTCTGATGTTCGGTAGCGATTTTATTTTTAAGGTACAAGGCCGTAAATGGACTACACACTGTACCGAACATCATAGATGACATGCGATATTCCTGGATAGGTTGTTTAGGATCGTCGCGCCATAAAAAGCGCTGAGCGTCACGGTCTTCTGGTCTGATTTTAATTTGTGGAAACATTTCCCGTATATCAGCCGAAAGAGCTATACGGCCTTCTCTGAATCGCATCAAAATGGCTATCAAGGATTGGAGAAGGTCGGGCCCGGGCAGTAAAAGGGAATTTAGGCTTACACCTTCGCACTTAGCGGCGGCATCACAAACAATTCTAAGTTTCTTCTTTTGTGGATGTACCACACCAAAATGCGGTAAATACCATGAGATACCGGAAGGAGTGGCAGTGCACAATTCTGCGTAATCCTTATCAAGCATAGCATGAATATTTTGTTTATATTTGCTAGCGTAGTTGGAGTCTTTATTCATCTTAGATTCGAGAGTTCTAAAACGGCGTAAAGCGAGTGGACGGCTGTCGGGGACCTGTTCGATATTGTCACGCCACAGTAGTCCTGTCTGAAATCTTCCAGACGGTAGACGCCTAGTAGTTTCCTCTAGCAATATGAAAGCTCTTTGTTCCTCAACAGAGCGGTAATCTTTTTTTTCTATACCTATAGAATCTAAACTGTAATAGTCTTTGATGAGGGTATCTAAAGTACGGCTGTCCCTTAGACTATCTTCTTCGCACTCTGTAATAGCATGGTTCACGAAGTTGACAGGCCTGGACATGGTTGTAGTAGAGCCGTATAGAACCCAACCTAACGGAGTCAAAGACGCTGCTGGTTGTGACACCTTACCGCGACGTATGGTTTTTGAAAAGGTAAGATGCCAATTATCAATGCCAAGCAGAAGCATAGGTTTTGCATTTTCATAGCACAAAACATCGTTTAAATCGCGTAGATAATCGCAGGTTTTGATTTGCTCTGAACGAATACACTGTTTAGCAATAGTCAAATTTGGAATGGACCTCGCTACAATATCGTGTGTTTGTTCACTGTGGCAGCCCTTGACTTTAATGTTCACGAAATTAACCTCTATATTTTTACCAAGACCGCCAATACACTCGACCTGAATTTGACTTTTAGGCCCGGTAGCACCTATCAAGTCAGCTACAGATTTGTCTATAAATGAGGCCGTAGACCCATCGTCAAGCAGTGCATACGTATCAAAACTACCTTCAGGACCGATAATAGTGACAGGTAGAACCTTTAATAAAGGCCTTTGCATTGGGTTAGGGGAGGCACTATGAGATACAATAGCAGTTGGTACCTCCTCAGACGGGTGCTCATCGTGTTCATCTACATCAACATGAGCAGCAGTTTCAACCGTAGGTCGATGGAGCAAGGTATTATGTCTCCGACTGTACCTGCATCCGGTGACTTCGCAGTGTTTCCTGCAAGCTAAATATTTATGTGAACCTTTAGATAAACATCTATAACAGACCTTATTCTCGGTAACCCATTGCCAACGTTCATCGATAGGTAATGAGATAAACTTTTCACAGTCATGAACTTCGTGTGTACCCGTTTTGCAATATCTACATGCTGTCAAACTCTTTGGTTTTGTTGACAGTGTCGCATGAAAAACTTTGAGTGTTGCTTATTAGCGACATTTGTTTTGATAATCTGTGAATTATTTGTTGTGACAGATTTTCCGTACAAATTTTCTGAACCAAATGTACAATATTTGCTAAGCGTTTGGATTCATTATCTAAAAAATCTGATAGTAGTTCTAGCTTATGTATTTTAGGGGCATCACTCGAAGATGCAAAGTCGGCCCATCTATAACGTAAAAGAGGGGTTAATTTCCCTATGATGGTACCAACAAGTTCGGGTGAGGCTAGATACTCAGGCTGATGCAGCTCCCTAATCACTTCGACACAATTTCGAAGGCGGCACGCAAAGATGTTAAGGTCCTTCGGAGACTCGTGCAGCGGCAACCTGGCTAAAGACCTGATGGAGGAGAGTTGGTGCAGAATAATGGATTCCGGCTGGCCAAAGCGACTCTCCGGGGAACTCATTATCTGTGCTGGATGCGCGGCAGTCATGAGAAGAGCAGATACAGCTTCCTTGGCGGCTCCACACAACGCAGTATCGAGCCTGGCCAAGTTCTCTTCCGGGCTGAATCTAGCTTCAGATCGCGAGTACGTCTTCTTGAACATGAGCCAGCCAGAGACGCTACCATCGTACAAAGGAAGTTTAATACTCACATGTTCCTTCTTGCTTCCAAGTTCTGCAATAACTTGCGCCAGTTTAATAAATGAGTCTTGTGTCTGTGCATTACTAATCGTTTTATTTTTGTCGTCAATATTACAAATCGCAGGTGAGGATTTATTGTAGTGTGTGCCTAATATGTTTGTAGAGTTCGTTTTGTCGTTGAACTGTTGGCAAAGATCTCCACGCGGCGCATTTGCGCTTGTAGAGATAACGGCGACATTTTGTGCAGTTCCCGCAGTAGGTACGTATCCGACGTCTAAAGCACTGCAAGGGAATTGTTCGTTATTACCACGAATATTATTATCTTCACACTCAATCAACCACCTTTGAGTTGAGTTGCTTTTTTCTGAAGCGGCAGACTCAATAGCCGCGAGTTCCGCCTGCAGTTCCAACTCGGCTGCTTTGCGGTCATGTTCGGCTAACCTTCGCTCTCGTTCCGCACTTAAGCGAGCATGCCTTGCTATGGCAGACAACTTCTGGGTCTTGATAGAGGCTCGCGATGACGTTGCGGAATGCGTGCTTGAAGGTACCGGTTTTTGCAATTGGACAGATTCTGGCAATTCAACAGGTAAAAAAGGCTCGGAAATACAATGCTCCTGTAAGAGAGCCTCATCGTGGCAAGCTTGAGCAAGCGTAATGCCTGACGATGGGGCTGGAGCGATTTCACTTACCCCTGTCTGGAATTGATTTTTCGCTACTGAGCGCGTTATGGGCATTATTTTTCCTTTACTTCTGACACCATGAAACGAATGCACGTAAAATTGATGAAAACGCGAAAATCTTGTAGGAATCTTTTAATCTGTCTTTTTCTAATTTTGCAATGACAATGTCCCATTTTTAAAAAGTAGACATAATAATATAAAACGCTATCAAAAAGTAAAATACTTAAAAAAGGTTGATTGGCCGGTCGGCAACAGGTTGCGACCGTAGATAGAGTAGAACTATAGATCAAGGCACAGTGTAACCGTTTTCACGTCGGTGAATATTATTTGTTTGTGTGCGTGAATGTTGCCACAGTAAAAGTGAATTGCCATAATGAGGGATAAAATATTTCAGTCCTTCATACGCCAAGAATAAAAATGCAGATTTAGTTTTGAATTTTATTGATCATACATGTCTGACAATAGTGACAATTGTTTGCAGAACGTAGCAAACGTTTTATAAACAATTGACATTTTGTATAATTAAAAATACGTTTTATTTTACACGTTTAAATTTTACAAGTTAAGGCGCTTAGGGACGCTATCTAGGACCACCAATGGAATACAATCATAAACTGTTTTATTAATAAGTTTTTTTCATATAAAAATTCACCATATAAAAAATCTTTCGAAGGATACCTCAGACCACCAAAATGTACATTTTGTCGAAATGTAGAGAGCATATTCGAGCATTTGATGTAGGTGACCAGTTCTCTCTTCTAAATGCTAGCACCCATTTTTCCAGAACGGAACTATTTTGAAGAAATCTGGAAAAGAAACATTGCTAATATTAATAAATATTGTAATACATTAAAATATAATAAGTAATAACTTTAGTATTATTACTCGCGATACTCATACATAGCTGTTGTATATTGAACGGGTCGATTATTTATTAGGGAAATAAGGTAATTACGTTTTACCTAATAAACGATTGCGGCTAGACGGTATTGTACGAGATTCATTGATACAAATTCAAATTTGAATTCTATACTGAATTCAAGGGCACATTGATTGCGGCAGAATGCACAAAAACACCGAAAGGGTTCTTGCGATAAATTCGAGTTGACACATTTTCTGCTGAGTGGAATGAATACTGAAAAATTATAATATGGGCAACAAGTCACATAGGAAGGCGATGCAGCTATCTAACAAAGCATCAGGATATTATATTTGATAATTCAGTGCTGTAGCCGTAATGTTTCTGTCTCTATTGTTTTTATTATAGATTTCGATATCAACCCTTGTATGTCCATAACTCTGGAGCACGGGTCCTGCATCGCAGAAAGGTTAGGCCATACTCCACCGCAGGGGCCAAGCCCGGGTTATAGTTTTAGGTACATTTGATTTTTAATAACGATACATTAAGTATTAAAGATTCATAATATATTTTGATTACGTTTGTAACTTAATATCTGTACAAGGACAAGCCGTCGAAGTCTGGGACTTCGAGTTAAGTAATGATCACGCAGCGTTGCCAGATATACGATTTAAATCGTATTCATACGATGTTTTACATTTATGTTGCATATACTCGTACGATCAAGGGGCAGAAATCGTACGTAAACATACGACTTTTTTTAGATTTTATTCAACCAAAGTACTAATACCAACATAGCACGTCACTATTTATTCCTTTACTTACTAAGTAGCAACCCTTAAGGTAAATCTAACTAATGTGCGACGTTACCGGTTACTCGTTTTTGTGACACAGATTATGAACGCTGCTTCAGTTCAGTCAATCTTATTAAAACAAAGATCCGAAATAGGCTGAGCAATGAAACTCTAAACGGCACACTTTTGGCAAAACAACATATTAAGCGCTATGGGTGTTGTGTGGATTTTTCTCAAACAAGAGCAATAATATTAACATTACAGTAAAACCCTTTACGGGGATAAATAAAAACCTAAAAATAGTGTGTTTATGTTTAATCGATTGTTTACTTTAAAGTAATAAAACAAAGGTTTTGAAAACGTCCTGTTTTTTTAGCAGCCTTCTTAGGGAATACTACTTTTTATTTTCCCATCGTACGGTCGCTTATAACGTCTGCCAACACGGTCAAGTAATGATCTGGATTTTCGACATAAACGGATGGCAACATTTTTTTACTCTTCGTTTTTTTAGGTTAGGAAAGAAAATTCTATTGAATTGCTTTTCTTACGGACTAGTTGCAAAGCTACTAGTTGAAACTTAACTAAAATACTCAACATAAGGCAACTTTGGGCTTAACAATAATTGAAACACAATAATTACTTACCTATCAAAGGAAACTTCCCCCAAAGCTCTTTCTTAACGATTTCTGCATACGAGTACACTACAATTCACCATACTTTCTCTATTTAGGTCACTTTTAATATATCATTTCACAAATACACGGTTGCTCTTCGAAACGGCTAGCGTAGCGTTAAATATGATAAAATTTTCAAAATCTTGTCGTTTGTTTGCCCCCAAAAACGTCAACTTGACACTGGGGGCAAACAAAAAAAGCAGTTACACTTTTGCTGTTTACTCTATCTCTTTCTCACCCATGGTCGCTACGAAGTTTGTTTCATTTAAAACTTGTATGTGTGCGCTGTGGCTTGCTCTATAGTTTTACTCCCTCTACGGTTGCGACACACTACACTGACAATGTCGGACGATAAGATATTTAATTTTAATAATAATAGACATTTATTTCGGAAGAAAAAAAAACAGCGTTCCATAGTGATGTTAGTAACATAAAAACAAAATCTAAACTAAAGGTAAAAACTATGTTAGTAGGCTTAACAGGTATCTAATATCTAATTCTACGTTCTTGTAAACTCATTTGGGCGGCTGGATTGTTCTAATTTCAATTACTAATAATCAATATTGTTGACTTTATATAAAATAATTGGTTTGCCTAGCTTGGAACGTATCTTCATAATTTATCTTTCGCAATTTTTGCCGAGGGTAGTAAACTAACAATTAATGCTTCAAAACACGCCTGTCACCTACAGTCTATTTATTCTTACTTGTCCAATTTAGTAAACAAGATTCTACCCTTAAACTGTGACTTTTTAGTGCAAAACTGCCATATTTCCATAAATGAAGTAACCTGGAACACTCTTTTAGATAACACGCTGCCAATTTTATAAACATAACTCATGATAGTTCATGAATTTGCGAGAAAATGTCTAGTTTAGGCATCTAATCTCAATTTAAAGGTTAGAATCTTGTTTACTAAATTGGACAAGTAAGAATAAATAGACTGTAAGTCTTCCGGGACCACGGTACTTGCAAAAGTGCCGAAACGAGTAAATATCCGTGTAAATACAGTTTTTATTTCGAAAATTTTTTTTACTATTCAAACTATAATCAAATACAAGTTAACTTACCTGCGTTAACAGCCTTGCCCCAAGTAAGCGGATTCACTCCAGACTCCGTCAGGTTGCACACGCTGATCTGTTTCGGTCTAAAATTAAAACAAAGGATTCAGCTGCTGCTGCAGCATTTGGACGATGTCTTTAGAGCCTTAGAAATTCTGTGTATTTGGCTCTAAAGACATCATCTAGTTTGCTAAAGGCATCCCATCCCAGTTGAATTCTTTTGGGCAATTACCTTTTATTTAGAGGCTATTTTTTTTTTAAATTGGCCTTATCACGGGTTAAAATAGAATATAGTCATGTGGGTACACCGATACCATTCCGATGTAAAACCTAACTGCAAAGTAGGTACTCGGGAGTGCAAGTGATGCAAATTACTGCAGCCAGATGTTGCTCCTTGTACGTAATACAGAAAATAGTGTAAAGAGGTTCGAAATTTCACTGATGCCGGTGAGTCGCCCATTAGCTCAGTTTGGAGAGCGGTGGCACGGTTGGCCAGAGGTCGCGGGTCCCAGTACCGGCATGGGTGGAATATTTTGCCACTAAATAGGTTTTTAAAAACTTTGATAAATCTAATGTCACCACATAAATTTCATGCCACTGCTTCGCAAGGCACGTTGAGCTGTTGGTGCCGGTTGTCATGTAATGGCAATTGTTAAGCCATGTCAGAGGCCGTATGGGCGGATTGATAACTTCTGACAGTAAAACCCGCCAGTGTCTTACAATCCTCCACCAACGGACTTGGCCCCCGTGAGTATGAGTGAGTGAGTATGGCCTAACCTTCCTGCGATGCAGGAAGAGACCCGTGCCGCAGCAGTGGGGACATACGAGGGTTGAAATCGATATTGAAAGATTATTAAGATAACATAACATTTACATACTGGCACATACATTGCTTCTGGCCCCACACTAGGATACTCTGTGTGGTGTGTAGATGACAACAATGTCTGTGAGTTATAGGTTTCTGTTTATTCGATCGATTAATATAAACTCTAATATGTCCTCACTGCGGGGGCACGGGTCTATTCCTGCATTGCAGCAAGGCTAGGCCATGCTCCACCACGAGGGCCAAGTCTGTTTATTAAGGACTAAATATGAAAAGACTGTTGCAAATTCCGACACGTATGATGATACTTACCGATCGATGCCAGTAGTGTAAGCCAGCAGGATGCAGCCGTTCACGACCATGTCCACGGGCACCACGTCGGCCTTGTAGTGCTCGTTGCAATGAACGGACCGTATGACGCCCTTCCCGGCCCCTACTATGATGCCCGTGGGCCCGTTCATGTTGTCTACCCAGCCAGGGATCGGCTCCTTGTAGGCGGCTGTGACTGGAATCAAAATTTAAATCATTAATTGAAATCGGTTTAGCTGCTCACGAGATTTGCGCTTACCAACACATTCAGCGTTTCTTTTTTATATTATAGATAATTACTTCTATACCACAAAATCACTTGCCCTTGTCCCAAACTAGAATACCGGTGCTATGATTACCAGGAAAGAACTTCACAAATGATCTTGCTATAGTATTTCTTAACGATTCGCGATACTCCTACGTAGTTATATATTTAACGGGTCTAATCGCGATTATTTATTAGGTAAAACGCATAGTATTTTCTATTTACGAGCAGCAATGGGGACATACAAGGTTTGATAAAGAAAGAAAAGACTTGAACTCATTATTATGGCAACTGATGTATTTGGTTTTAAGATAATTTGAGAAAAGATGGTCAGTGTGGTGTTTTTTTTTTTCGCTGCCTTTTTCTCCACTACAATATGGCCCGAAGGCAGCGGCTTACATTTTACATTGTACATTGACAATCAGCGAACAGAATGTAAATAATTTACGTTAAAATAAATTGATTTGAATTAGTTTATTTTTATTTTTTTAGAATATTTTCTAAGGTTAACACGAGCAGTAGACATAATTAAAACTGTTTTTATACGGATTTATGCTCATTTATTACATTTTTACAAATTTCTGACCTTTCGGCACTTTTTCAGGTGCCCTGGTCTCGGATGACTGAGGTGACAGGCGTCTTTAAGAAAGCATTAACCATTGGTTTACTACCCTCGGCAAAAGTTAACTTTTTTAATAATTAACTTTTGTAATTTTTGCCAAGGGTAGTAAACTGACCGTTAATGCTTTCTAAAACACGCCTGTCACCTCAGTTATCCGAGACCACGGCACCTGAAAAAGTGCCGAAATGTCGGAAAATTGTAAAAATGTAATAATCGAGCATAAATCCGTATAAAAACAGTTTTCATTAGGTAAAACGTAATAAGGAGCAAACGTAGTGAGTGTTGTGTGTCGGCCAGCTGCGAAAAATTAGAAGTGACTACCCACAATAATTGACTGTACTCGCCACTTCAGTCTACCCAGGACCACGGCAACTGTAGCGCTGCCGAAACGTCGGGAAATAAGGTAATTACGTTTTACCTAATAAATAATCGCAATAAGACCCGTTTAATATATAACTATGATCCTAGAGAGCAAATTTGCGTTCTAATGAACCGAGACCATTTGTACAATCGTACGCCGGCACACAGTATGAATCGAATTCAGGACTTCCAGCATATCAATCAGACGTCAAACCGCTACACCAAGGAGGCAGTGAAATTAAGAAAATGAGAGAGTGAGAGACAGAGAGAAAAAAATCATAAACTCCAAGTCACCCCGTAATAACCGTACTTTTACACTCCAGTAACAACACAACACTTCAGTAACAACTCTACACCCCAGTAACAACTCTATACTCCAACAAACCAGTAACAACTCTGCACTCCAGTAACAACTGCTACTACTCACCAATAGACGGCCTCGCGATCGTGATGGGAAATTTCCCTTCGTACTGAGACACCAGCTCTTCGGTCAGCGACTTCGTGTAAGCGTAGGTGTTAGGTTGAGGTTCGATGATTCTGAAAGTAAATTATGATTTTATAAGGGCGTCTTACTACCCATAAACCTCTCCGACGACTCGGTTACGTACCTTAATAATTGTAATTTTTGACTTCAAATATTTGACATTTCATTATTATTAATTATAAACGCATTGTGTCTGGTTGTGAGGCCATTGTATAATGCCATACGATAAATAACTACCCTCCTCCAAGGAGGCGAACTTCGGGTTGCTAGGCCCCGTGGTGGAGTATGGACTTACCTTCCTGCGATGCAGGACAAACAAACTTAAAAAAAAATGTTTTTTTCCATTGGCGGTGCCAGTGTTACTGCGTGGAGGGCCTTAACCAAGGCGCCTTATTTTCGCAAGCCACCCTTCGATATCAACCCTTGTATGTTCCCATTGCTGGGGCACGGGTCCCTTCCTGCATCGTAGGAAGATTAAACCATCCACCACCTCCACCACGGGGGCCAAGTCCGGGTTGGTAGAGAATTGTAAGGCAGCGGCGGGTCTTACTTGCATAAGTTATCAAGCCGCACATAAGGCCTCGGACATGGCTTAACGACTGCCATTACATGACAGCCGGCACATGAAGCACGGAAGGAACACTTATTGGTGACGGTAATACAGTTCTAATAAAGAACAAATACAGTTGCCATCGTAGGTACAAAAAGATCATATTAAATTGAACTACTAGTTTAAGTAGAACAAGTACCTTATCATGTTTGCCTATTTCTTATGAATAAATAATTTCAAATTTCAATTACTTAGGCTCAATGTGGTCCAGAAGCGAGTCTTCCATCCACTGGACGCTACTTAGAACATCCTGAGGGTTGTGTTTGGCTTTGTAGAGCCTCTCCTCCAAGGTATCCAGCTCACAGCGGCAGTACGCCGTTGACACGTGGATGAAGGCCTGGTTGGAGGAAGAAAAAATTCCAATTATTTCGTGACTATCTATGCCCCGCGATGTTACCCGTGGCTTATCGATTTTCCCACGGGATATTTTCCCGCAGTAAAACGTAGCCTTTTTTGTTAATCCAGGTTGTCGGCTAACTCCATACCAAAATTTTATTAATATCACTCCAGCCGTTTAGACGTGAAGACGTAACAAACATCTTCTTCAGGCTATATTATGTAGTCCACTGCTGGACATAGCCCTCCCCTAATGAGCGCCATAGCGCCCTGTCTTCTTCGCCACAAACATACACACTCACAAACGTTCGCCTTTATAATTTTAGTGTGATGTGATGTTACGGATGTGATGTGATGTGATGACAGCCTCATATGATTTAGAATTAAATGCTGAAAAGCCATCTTCTCATTATGATGTCTTTTAAACTTAATCTCTGTTATATTAGCTCCAGGAAATTAGTATAAAATAGTTTTTTTTTCCAGATGTTGTTTCTTCGTCTTCAGGCTATATTAGTCCACTGCTGGACATAGCCCTCCCCTAATGAGCGTCATAGCGCAAAGCT
Organism: Yponomeuta sedellus; assembly: GCA_934045075.1. Taxonomy (NCBI): domain Eukaryota; kingdom Metazoa; phylum Arthropoda; class Insecta; order Lepidoptera; family Yponomeutidae; genus Yponomeuta; species Yponomeuta sedellus. The sequence goes on along the minus strand of OW203751.1, from coordinate 8,674,656 downwards.
GTGCCATCATTGGGGGGGGTATTGCCCATAATCCCCACGCTGGGCATGCGGGTTGGCGATTGCAGTTCGGTGGAATTGTACTGCAGGGGGCGCTGCTGCCCACCCCCCGGTTTGTATCCCTTAGTCGCCTTTAACGACACCCGCGGGAAGAATTTGGGTTGGTGCTATTCTCTAGGCCGACACCACACAGCAGTATTGCTTGGTACTATAACTTAACAAAAGGATGTAAGTGATGAATGCAAGTGATTCAAATTACTTCAGCCAGATGTCGCTGCCTGTACGTAATACAGAGAGTAGTGTAAAGAGGTTCGAAATTTCACTGATGCCGGAAAGTTGCCCATTAGTTCAGTTGGGATGTTGTTTATTTTTAGTAAGTAGTGTTTAAGTTTTGTTCGGCAGTGAAACTCAGAACGATAAACTTTTGATTTTATATAGTTATGCGGTTGTCACCTATTGCACTCACTTAATAAATAAAATAAATAGGTTTTTAAATTTGTTCCTTAGCACGGGTTAGTGCATTAAAAATAAAAATAGTGTAATCATGTGGGTGCAGTGATATCGTTCCGATGTTAAACCTAACTGCAAAGTAGGTAGTCGGGGCTGTAAGTAATGCAATTTGCTTAAGTCAGATGTCGCTGCCTGTACGTAATACAGAGAATATTGTAAAGAGGTTCGAAATTTCACTGATGCCGTGAGTCGCCTATTGGCTCAATTGGTAGAGCGCTGGTACGGATAGCCAGAGGTTGCGGGTTCGAATCCCGGCATGGGTGAAATTTTTAGCCTCTAAATAGGTTTTTTAAATAAAATAAAATCAAATTATTTCCTGACACAAGCGTGTTCGTCACTGATTTAAGTACGTTTTTAATTCTGATGTTACAGATGGAATCCGAAGTGCAGTTTCGTCTAGTTTTAGCCGGTTAGAACTAGCTGTAATGAAATGGTATGATATGAAATGCGCGAGTATGCAACACGAGCATTGCATATTAATTTAATTTCATAGTCATTATAATAATATATTACTGTTAATGAAGTCTCTATTATTTAATCAAGCTTAGCCACTCATGGCAATATGTAACGACAATGCAGGTAAATCAACGATATCAATGAAAGTATAAATTTGCATAATTGGCATGTCGGTTTGACCGCATAAATCGGTTGTTTGCTAACGGATAGTAAGGGGTTTGATTCCCGCTAAGGACCGACGAAGCGCTCGAGGCCTAGTGAAGCGCTCGTGGCATAGTCGAACCGAGTTATTGGAAACAATCACTTGAGTTAAGCAACAACAGGCGCGGTCAGGTGCAGGATGGGTGACCGTCCCGTGACTGCTGCTAGTGACATTTTTTAACTACTGCCGTACCGTACTGACTGATTAATTTGAAGGAGGTAAATAACATAAATATTTTAAATTCTTATTATAAAGGTTTGACTTGGATAAAACCATACTGTGATATAGGAAACAAGTAACGCCATCTATTACCCAAAAACAAAACTACACTATTCCGTACAAACACGCTCTGAAACAAATCGAAGAGATGAAGTATTCTCACCTCTAACTTCTGCATAGTTTCAGCCAACTGCAGAACCCACTGGGTGCCGCCTGTGTTCAGATTGACCGCATCTTTTAGCTTCTGATCGAATCTGGAATTAGAAAATAGAAGTTCTTTATCGTTTTTCTTACAGTATAAAAAATGCTGAAGCGGTGGTAGTTCAGTCACTGAACAACGTGGAGCCATGAACTCGCAAGCGAGAGCCGCAGGTGCGGGCATGTACCAATGACTTTGTTTAATTTCAAAGTTACGTACATTTGCGAATTTGTAGTCGCAAGATCACACGCTAACGGTGAAGGAAAACATCGTGAGGAAACCTGCGGCTTGGTTGGCTCCGCACGTATTGACTAAGTAGTCTTTTCTGTGGGCTAGGCAACTAAGCTGCCAGGATAGTATAGGTGATGGGCATGCCTACACCATCTATAAAATCATGTCCCAGGTACTACAGCGTCCGCGTAGTCCCTTCACCCATCTAGTGTGAGTGAAGATGCCACTGGACGCTGTATAAATCATCTCATTAAGTAGATGCAAAAAGGCCATTTGTATATAAAAAATGCTACCAACAAAAATGGCTTCCAAACTAGGATTCCCTAGTAAATATTAAACCCGGGAAATTTGTAAGTATAGATGGATAAGATAAGATAATGCTTTATTCATATACAAAATACACATTAAAGCATTTGGTTGAAATTAACACTAAACACAAAAAAAGAAAACTCCTAAGTACACAAAAGACGCGTTAAAATATTTGGGCGAAATCAAGATTAAAACACAATTTCAATTAACAACTTGCATCAAGAGAAATACAACAATAATCATACTGACACCCTATTAAACCAACTACATAACACTTAAAATCACTACGTACCTAGAAATATTAAGATGCAAGTTTATGTTACCATTTTTGTAACGTGCAATTTTCGATCAAAAATTAATCAAATGGTTGAAGGTTTGAATGGTTGAAATCAGCAATGTGTGTCCTGGATACAAAAAGGTAACTTAGCTCAGTATGTTATCGTTATCAACCCTTGTATGTCCCCACTGCTGGGGCACGGGTCTCTTCCTGCATCGCAGGAAGTTTAGGCTATACTCCACCACTGGGGCCAAGTCCGGGTTGGTGGAGGATTGTAAGACAGTGGCGGGCCTTACTGTCAGAAGTTATCAAGCCACCCATAACGCCTCTGACATGGCTTAACGACTGCCATTAGATGACAGCCGGCACCAACGGCTTAACGTGCCTTGCGAAGCACGGAAGCGCTCGGAAAAATGCCACTAGCGGTAGTCACGGGACGCTCACCCATCCTGTACCTGACCGCGCCTGTTGTTGCTTAACCAAGTGATTGATTCCAATCACTCGGTTCGCCTAGGCCACGAGCGCTTCAGCATGTGTTACAGGTAAAATCTACAAGGCTGGTTTTCAGCCAGACCTTTTTGAGAGAAAGTCATAAGTTTTCCAGCAGTACAAATATTGAGGTTTGTTTTTCTTTCAGGTAAAAACTACTGAATGGATTTTAATGACAGTTGGCAATAATATATCTTACACGTTAGAATAGGAGGTAATGCCCATAATCCCTACGCCGGGCATGCGGGTTGGGGATCGCAGTTCGGTGGAATTGTCCTGCAGGGGGCGCTGCTGCCCACCCCCCGGTCTCTGTCCCTTAGTCGCCTTTTACGACACCCACGGAAAGAATATTGGGATTATGGGCACTAGGTACCTCCTATGATAGCACAACGTGGCGCTCTTTAGGGAAGGGCTAAGTCCAGAAGTGGACTAGTATAGCCTGACGACTACGACGACGACACGTTAGCATAACACATAGGTTACAATTTATGAAGATATTGTGTGAATTGTCCAAAATATGATAATTAGTTTCAAGTACCTAAGTAGGAGAGTATTGACAAAGTTTTATTGCGATCCGGAATGGCGTTTGAAAACAAAAACTTATTTACTTCCAACTTAGTATTTCTTAATTTCAATATTTTTTAGTGGCACCGACTACCCGTCTCTAATTTCTTTCTTGACTCAGTCTATGGTTGCCCGGAAGAAATTTCTGTTACTTATAAGCCGTCAATCGTATTATATTTTTGTGTATAATAAAGAATACACTATCAATCTTTTTATCTATCTACGTTTGTGTAGAAATTGGTATTATGACCCTTCTCACGTAAACATTTTATGTGCAAAATAAATTAACATTTAATTTTTAACAAATACAATACAATTTTTCTCAAACCTGACGCAGGCAGCGCAGTGGAAGACCACGTGGCACTCCCTCTGAAGGTCAGCTCGGTCGTCGTTGCTGAGGCCCATTCCCTCCTTGAGGATGTCTCCAGCTACCAGCTGCAGCTTCGACAGCTGCTTCGGACACTCCTCGTGGATTCGGTCGAAGACCTGGAGAGGATATTGAACGAATGAAAGAATGAATGAATGAGTGAATCGATCGATCAATCTATATCAACTCTTGTTTGTCCCCAGTGCTGGGGCACGGGTCTCTTCTTGCATCGCAGGAAGCTAAGGCCATACTCCACCACGGGGCCAAGTCCGGGTCCGAGGATTGTAAGACAGTGGCGGGCGTTATTGTCAGAAGTTATCAAACCACCCATGAGGCTCTGTCATGGCTTAACGACTGCCATTACATGACAGCGGGCTTCAAACGGCTTAACGCGCCTTGCAAAGCACGGAAGCGCTCGGAAAAAATGCGACTAGCGGTAGTAGCGGGACCATTCTGCGTCTGACCACGCCTGTTGTTGCCTAATTCAAGTGATTGATTCCAATCACTCGGTTCAACTAGGCCACGAGCCCATCGAAACTAACGAATGAATGTGTAAATACACAGAACATTTAGTACAAATGCTAGCTTTTCAACTTCACATTAATGATTTTTCTTTGATGAAGAGAAACAAGTGGTAAGTAAACCCATACTTTCTCTCTCTTTCTGAGAGAAAGGCTGACCCGTGCAGTGTTACGCTACATAAAAAAGCTATTCTAGAATGCAAGTTTTACAGGCTAAGAATTGAAGCAGTTTTCTCTGCTTCTTCTTTCGTGTCGACAGCGCCGACTTGCTCTCAGACATCTCGTTTTCTTTGCTTTAATTCTTTATGCTATGTTCACATGCGCGCCGTGGCGGGCTGCGCGGCATGCGGCCCGTCCCAGGCCGGCGAAAATTCAAGCGGTTCACACGCACGCCGTAGTGTCAGTCAGTGCCAACAAGGCGGGCAGCGACGATCTCGGTGTTGTTGCTGCCATATCCTTGGGCTTAACTTTTTTTTATTGGAAAAAGAAACTAAATAATGAACGACGGAGAAAAAGACTGCAAAGAAGAAGGTGATGGATGATAAAAGTTCACAGTAATCGTTAGAGGTGAGCGTTGATTCAACTAACTAGTTTAACACAGACAACGGGATAACAGTTGGTTTAAGTACAACACGTTCTCGTCCGTCGTCGATCCAACGCGATACAACGTTTTGCAGCAAGCAAAGTCGTTGCCGCTCGTTGATGTAAAACCAGTTGACAAAATAACAGCTGTTCAAACTGGTTTTGATTTTTAAAAAAGCAGTTTCTTTTCGTTGACCCATAATTCGCCAACGACTCACCTCTAGTAATCGTACCTATGTTTTCTCCGATCGTGATTCAGTTGTATAAAATGCTTACAAAATTACCCATTTATAATAAAATAGCTGACCCAGCAAACTTCGTACCGCCTAATAGTCGATTCTTTAATTTTTCTCCGTAAGAACCATCCTCGTGCTTCGAGGAATATTCTAAAAAAAGAATCAGCGAAATCGGTTCAGCTGCTCTCGAGATCTGCGCTTACCAACATATTCAGCGATTCATTTTTATATTATTGATTATATGATATATATTTTCGTTTACAGGAGGTTCATAGAACGGCGCGCGTGAAAATAGTCACCGGGCGCCCGAACTTTGAACTTTGCCAAAAAACCGACATAGCGTTTACACGCTCTGGAATGTGAATGTGCACGTTGAATGTCGAGTTGAACGCGCGCGTGTGAACGTAGCATATTAGATACTTTTAACCAGGTTTAGTAGATTCTGGAAGATCTACTAGCTGTGTTTACCGATAAATAACTTAGATTTAAGAAATAATAACGAAGCGCTCGTGGTCTAGTCGAACCGAGTGATTGGGATCAATCACTTGTGTTAAGCAACAACAGGCGCGGTAAGGCACAGAATGGGTGACCGTCCTGTGACTACCGCTAGTGGCATTTTCAAGTGCTTCCGTGCTTCGCAAGGCACGTTAGGCCGTCGGTGCCGGCTGCCATGTAATGGCAGTCGCTAAGCCAAGTCAGAGGCCTTAGGGCGGCTTGAAAACTTCTGACAGTAAGACCAGCCACTAGTCTTGCAAGCCTCCACAAATCCGGACTTGGCCCCCGTGGTGGAGTATGGCCTGTACCTTCCTCAGGGAAGAGACCCGTGCCCCTCGGTGGGGACATAATGGGTTGATGATGAAAAAAAGACGTATTGAAAAAAACCACTTACGATTTCAACTTATAGTAAAATTTATACATAAAACGCATCTAATCACGATTATCTGTTAGGTAAATAACACATATACAACTACAGTCTATTTATCCTTACTTGGCCAATTTAGTAAACAAGATTCTATACGTAAAGTATGGATTTTAGTCGCAAAGCGCCAACGCGATCGGGGAGACTATTTTAGATAACACGCTGTCAATTTTATAAACAAAGTACATTAAGTTGCAAGAAAATATGTCGTTTTGGCATCAAATATCAATTTTGAGGTTATAATCTTGTTTACTAAATTGGCCAAGTAAAGATAAATAGACTGTATGTAAGAGTATCGCGAATCATTAAGAAATACTTTTGATTTTTCTTTCATTGGTATGGTGCTAGTGGCGACGACCTCTGTGGCGTAGCGGTAGCGCATCTGCCTACGATACAAGAGGTCCCGGGTTCGAATCCCGGCTGGGAACAAAAAGAAAACCCCAGGTCTTGGATGTTTACATGTTTGTGATGTCGTTGTTTCTGGTTCCCACGACACAGGGTATCCTAGTGTGGGGCCAGAAGCAATGTATGTGCCTGTATGTAAATGTTATTGTTATTAACTAGTTATCTTTATAGTATTTTCTAAGGTTAACACGAGCACTAGATAATAATTAAAGCTGTTTTTACATCTACGGATTTATGCTCGTTTATTACATTTTTACAATTTTTCGACGTTTCGGCACTTTTTCAGGTGACGTGGTCTCGGACGATTGAGGTGACAGGCGTCTTTTAGAAAGCATGAAATAAACGAGCATAAATCCGTATAAAAACAGTTTTAATTACTTCTCTTTAGTTAGCACCCAAGCGCCTTAATACATACGCGGCAGTTCGCAAAGTCTTCCAGCCTCTCCTTGCTCGACTGCCCCTTCTTCGGCCGCAGAAGGAGGTAGATGGTGTCAATGTCGGGACAGCTCCTCAGCAGCTTCTCCACCAGGATCTGGACGAAGAAATGCATGAGTAAAGGCTAGCTTTTGAAAAAGGATCCTTTTTAAATTACTTTAAAAATAAGGCATCTAAGGGCTCGTGGCCTAGTCGAACCGTGTGATTGGAATCAATCACTAGAGTTAAGCAACAACAAGAGCGGTCAGGTGCAGGATGGGTGACCGTCCCGCGAATACAGCTTGTGGCATTCTTCCAAGCGCTTCTGTGCTTCGCAAGGCACGCTAAGCTGTTGGTGCCGGCTGTCATTAATGATAGTCGTTAAGCCATGTCAAAGGGCTTATGGGCGGCTTGATTACTTTGACAGTAAGGCCCGCCACTGTTTTACAATCCTCCACCAATCCGGTCTTGGCCTCCGCGGTGGAGTATTAACCTTCCTGCGATGCAGGAAGAGGCCCGTGCCCCAGCAGTAGAGAGTTCTAAGGGACACAAAACGGGGGGTGGGCAGCAGCGCCCCCTGCAGTACAATTCCACCGAACTGCGATCCCAACCCGCAGGCCCAGCGTAGGGATTATGGGCATTACCCCCTATGATAGCACAACGTGGCGCTCTTCAGGGGAGGGCTATGTCCAGCATTGGACTAGTATAGACTGACGACGATGCCTATGCTAGGAAATGTATGGAATATGAGAGCTTCAATGAATACCATACCTTGCCCATGAACCCAGTTGACCCAGTGATGAAGATGGACTTCCCGGCGTAGTACTCCGCGACGCTCATAGATGGCGCCATGGTGAAATTTCTGCGAATAAAAGAGAAAATATAAATAACTGTGAATACATACTTTATGTAGGTGTCTCCCTACATTTTGAAGCTTATTGTGCTGAGAACTTATTTTTATTTCTCTCGCACCTTATTATTGTTTCTTTGTTGACGAATTTTTGGTTATTGTTCTAAGTATACTATATAACGCTCGTGTAGCGCTCGTGGCCTAGGCGAACCGAGTAATTGGGATCAATCACTTGGTTAAGCAACAACAGGCGCGGTTAGGTACGGGATGGGTGAGCATCCCGTGACTACCGCTAGTGGCATTTTTCCGAGCGCTTCCGTGCTTCGCAAGGTAAGTTAAGCTGTTGGTGCCGGCTGTCATGTAATGGCAGTCGTTAAGCCATGTCAGAGGCCTTATGGGCGGCTTGATAACTTCTGACAGTAAGGCCCGCCACTGTCTTACAATCCTCCACCAACCCGGACTTGGCCCCCGTGGTGGAGTATGGCCTAACCTTCCTGCGATGAAGGAAGAGACCCGTGCCCCAGCAGTGGGGACATACAAGGGTTGATAACGAAACTATATAACTGTAAAAAGCATTAAAATGTGAAAAGTTACTTTGCTAAATTCCGCCAAAAATACCAGAGGCACTAGGAGTTGTGAGTCTCACAAGTTGTGAGCCTGAGGATGCCTCGTGTTAGAGGCGAAACGCGTCGCGCATTTTCTTACACAAGTATTGGTGTCGGAGGTGGTGTGTTCGTGTCTTGCTTCTGCTTGAAAAAGTGGGAGTAACCGCATGGTGCTTGTGGGATTTTTGGCGGAATTTAGCAAAGTAATTTTCACATTTTAATTCTATTTGGATTTCCGCAAAGTAACGCCTGATTCCATACAATAACTGTGAATATAGCTGTTTATTTAGAATTAAAATGAATTAAAAAAGACATAAATGAAATGAAACTAAACCTAAAACTAATCGGTTGGTAGAGTACTGTTTGCGCCTGCCATAAAGTATGCAACCTCCTTGCTACTTGAAACTTATTCTTTTTCTATAAGTCGTCTTTTGTTTTTTCTTCCTGTAAAAATATTTGCGCAAGCAACACGCTTTTGAAAATAAACACTGATTCTATTGAAAAGTCGTCGTATTTATTCTGCGAGGATTTGCAAAAGAGATAAATCTCTTCATTTGGCGACCGTTCATTTGGCTAATGTAAGATTGATAACGGTTCATTGCGCGACCGAAAAAATTATAACGCTGCATTTGATGACGGTGTCCGGTGACGGTGCATTTGGCGTCCGTCTATACATCGACCGTCCATTTGGCGTCGTATTTTTGAAGAAAGAAGATACACACGGAGCAATTAACGAAACGGAGGTGTTCAGCTGAAGGAACCGGCCGGCTAACTTCGCAATATATCAACTAAGCCAGCTGCTAGTAGCCTCAGCCCCTGGAGCGCTTTGTCAGGAGTCTTCGCGATCAAGAAACAGCGTCGCGAAAGGCCAATCCAAGATAAGTGCCATCCCTACACCGTCCCATTCGAACCCTTCTTCCTATAAATAGTGTTTGCTTGTGCCAACCCTTCAATATTTTAGCAATTATTTTTCAATTTACCCAGTGATTGCTAAATATTTAACGATTTAATTACTTGGTCTATCCTAAAATTGTATGAAGACATCCAAATTTATCAATTATTTATTATATTGTATCTTATAAGGAATTCAAAGTGAACCATTATAAGTTGTAAAAAGATATCTGCTGACGTGTTTTAGGAACGAAAGCGGCCGATTATCTCCCCATATCTGCCAAGCCGCCGCGCGCCTGTAACTATACTTACGGCCGCAGCTGCAATACAACACTGCGCGCCCGGCCGCGGTCGCGGCCCCGAGGAGTTTGCGTGAGATCTTTGATTCTTATCACTTTGATTCCTTAGATTAAACAAATCTTATATAACTATGGCAAGCTTGAAAGAATTAGTGACCAAGCGAGCTTCCATTAAAGGGCGCTTGACTAAATTTAAAAATCACCTCTAGCTCGTAAAAAATATTTCTACGTTGAGTTCGATTCAATTAACGGAAATTTCACTAAAACTCAGTCAAATAGAAGCGCTCATGAGCACATTTGATAACGTGCAAACCCAGATTGAGGAAATAAATTCTGAAACTGTGGACAGTGAGACGGACGAGCGGATTCAGGTTGAGGATAGTTTTATATCAGCCATTGCCCTGTCAAGAGTTAATTTCAAAACACAAGGCTTCCAAATCAGCTGAGACGTATGAGTCTGGTCGTTCCTCCCCGTCACATGGCCCACAGTCGCAGTGTAACCATGGCTTTAAATTGCCTCACATCGAAATACCGAAGTTTGATGGTGCCTATTTTCACTGGCTGGAGTCCCGCGATACTTATATGTCACTTATACACAATAATGAGCACATACAAGCAATACACAAGTTTCATTATTTACTCTCCTACTTGCGGGTAGATGCTGCTCGCGTGGTTTCTAATATTGAAGTATCACAGGCTAATTACCAAAACGCGTGGCGCCTACTTTGTGACCGCTACGACAACAAAAGACAGCTGATCAACTATCATCTCACTTTATTGCTCAGCATCGAATCAATGCAACGTGAGTCACTTAAGGCATTGCGTTTCATTGTTGACCATGTAAACAAAAATCTAAGAGCGTTGTCGAGCCTCGGTCAGCCCACGGATAAATGGGATATTTTAATAATCCATATAATTGCGTCTAAATTAGATAGCAACACTCTTACAAAATGGGAAGAGCACCGCAGCTCTCTTGGTGATGATGGACCTACTCTTCACGATTTTGACAAGTTTTTGTCGAGTAGGGCGGATGTACTTGAGTTAATGCCACCAAAAAATACGAACTGCACAAATGCTAATTACAAATTAAACAGCAACACAAAATCGCAATCACAGAATTCTCGCTCAGTAATGCACACTAATAGACAAACACAATCCTTTGCGTCATTAGACTCTGAAACGCCTGCGCTTGCTAGCACCACCACTCCCGTGTGCACTTTTTGCAACGGTTCTCACCGTGTACGATTGTCAATCTTTTATAGCGAAGAGCGTATTACTGAAGCACGTAATCGAAAACTATGTTTGAATTGCCTTCGGCCAGGTCACCGCACGCGCGTATGTCGCCTCGGACCTTGCAATTCATGTAAGAAACGGCACAATACTTTACTGCATCGGCCTATTCTAGTGGAAACTCAGTAGATGAGTCTCTCTCTACCAATGCACTGACAACCGATTGCAACAATTCCAATGTAAACAACCAGATTATACTGTCCACTGCAATAATCGACATGTATAATCCCAATACGAACCAAACCGAATCAGTACGCGCGTTACTTGATTGTGGTAGCCAGTCCAGTTATATAACGGCTTCCCTAAAAAATAAATTAGGCTTACATGCGCACAACACGAATGTAAAGATTGTAGGTATTGGAAACAACACCAGTCAATGCGTCGAGTCCTGTGTAGCACAGATTCAATCAAAAGAAGAAGATTTCCAAGCCACATTTACGTTCTTGTTGCTGCCTACTTTGACCGGTTACATACCTAAATACAAAATTAGCACTGAGTTATTTACTATTCCCAACTCAGTCAGATTAGCCGATCCCCTTTTCGATGAACCAGCGCCTGTGGACGTCATACTTGGCGCAGACATTTTCTGGGACATTCTTGGCTCCAAACAAATCAATCTTGGCGAAAATTTGCCCAAGCTAAGGTCCTCCCGACTAGGATGGTTGATCGCGGGTTCAAGCACAGATACACTCACTCACTGTTCGGACGGTCACACGACGTATACAAATTTTAGTTCGCGTCTGGCAGCGATGAATTCAATTTGACAGAATTCTGGGAATGCGAGGAACTACCCTGTCCTAAAAAACCGAGATTGTCCGAGCTTAACAATGCATATAACCTTGTTTGCAAAATTGCACTACGTCAGGCCTTTTCCAAAGAATACAATTCCTTACTGAATCGGCCGGTCTTGGAGCCCCAAGTCCGATATTTTAAAATTTTCCCATTTCATTGACGAAAACCAATTGATACGCGTAGGTGGCAGACTAGATGCTTCTCATTACCACTTTGACAAGAAGCATCCTATTTTATTACATGGATCGCACCAACTCACGAAGCTTATTTTTGCCCATGAACATATAAAGCATATGCATGCTGGTCCTCAATTATTATTAGCGTGCGTTCGTGAGTATGTGTGGCCAGTTAACGGTAGGCACGTTGCGCGACGAACTTGTCATAGATGTGTTGTCTGTACTCGATTGAGAGGCAGAACACTTCAGCCTATTATGGGCTTCCCAATCAGAGAGTTGTGACTGACTTTCCATTCATTTCCGTGGGCATCGATTTTGCAGGTCCTTTTCTTACAATTAATAAAAGGGGCCGAGGCGCGAGAACGGTCAAATCCTACATGTGTTTGTTTGTCTGTCTAAGATATAGATGCATACATTTAGAAGCGGTTTCCGACCTTACAAAAGAGGCTTTTCTATCCGCACTGCGGCGCTTCATAGCACGCAGAGGGAAACCTCGGGAGATTTTTTGCGACAACGGAAAAACTTCGTTGGTGCTGCCAGGGAAATAGGCACCTTCATCAAATCTAATCAGTCACCGATATCTGGTTTTGCTGTCGAAGAAGGAATCAAATTTATTTTTTCTCCCACGCATGCTCCTCACTTCGGCGGTATATAAGAAGCTGGCGTAAAATCAGCCAAATTTCACATTAAAAGGGTCATTGGTAATACTTATGTAACATTTGAGGAGCTCACTACTCTTTTGGCACAAGTGGAGGCTATTTTGAACAGTCGTCCTTTATGTCCCCTATCTCCTTCTCCCGACGACTACCATTTCCTGTCTCCGGGGCACTTCTTGATTGGCCGATCGCTCACGTCGCTGCCTGCGCCTGCTCTGGAAGACCATAACCCTACAAGCCTCAAACGGCATCAACGGCTGGAACAAATAAGGCAACATTTCTGGAGGCGCTGGCAGAAAGAATGCATAGCTGAAATGCAACAACGCTCTAAATGGCGAACCAACTATGCTCAATTGAAGATTGGTGATCTTGTCCTGTTGCAACAAGATAACCTATCTCCACTATGCTGGCGCTTGGGCAGAGTCACAAGATTATTTCACGGAGGCGACCACGTAGCGCGTGTCGCTGATGTCAGGACTGCAACCGGAATATTCAGAAGACCCTTTGTAAAAATTTGCCCTTTATTTCCAGAAACAATAAATTAGCTTTGTGTACATATATTTTCCTACCTAAAACTAAATGTTTTCTGATAATGTGCAATTTAACTACAGTTTTATGAATATTTTAAATGATTTGTATTTAAGTGATATAAGTATCCCATAACTTAATTTCTACTATGTTGTATATATAGCTATAGATTTTCCATTAATATTGTTTGAAATTATTATTTCAAGGCCGGGGAAGATGTTTGCGCCTGCCATAAAGTATGCAACCTCCTTGCTACTTGAAACTTATTCTTTTTCTATAAGTCGTCTTTTGTTTTTTCTTCCTGTAAAAATATTTGCGCAAGCAACACGCTTTTGAAAATAAACACTGATTCTATTGAAAAGTCGTCGTATTTATTCTGCGAGGATTTGCAAAAGAGATAAATCTCTTCAAGTACCAAAAAGGCTGGCGGCATTGCCTCGCTGTATGGCGAGGCTTAATCTTTGGCTAGCCTTTGGATCTCCTAAAGCATCAACGCGGCGCGACGAGATCTCCTAGAGTCTCTACCCTGAAATGCACAAATAAGCCCTGGCCTAGGGCTGTATATTCGTGCCTCTTATTTCACTTTGACTGTGATGACTGTGGTGACTGTGTGCTTAAAACCACCAACTATAATATTCCTTGATATTATAGTTAGTATCCTACTAAGTTCCCCTCCGGCCGCCAGGTTCGATCGCACAGTTCGATTAATCGAACTGTGAGGAAATTTATATTCTTATGGTTCGATTGAAAAGTCGAACTGTCCGGAGTTTGCTATTTTAAGTAAACCGTGGTTCGATTAATCGAGCTATGAGGAATTGTATGTCCTTATGGTTCGAGTGAAAAGTCGAACAGTGCAGAGTTTGTATTTTAAGTAAACGTGGTTCGATTAATCGAACTATAAGGAATTTTAGAACCTTACAGAAAATTAATTTAAACGTCCTACTGTATCAGGAAAATAATTGCTATTTAATAAATATCCTTTATTTAAATAAAGAACCTTTCCATGCCATACGTTCCAGGAAAAATCCCACATGCATATCACCATGAGCAAGCATCATATTTGTTGAAATTATGAACTCATTCCGTCTTCGTGGTTCTTTTTCTCGCTTCTCTAACAGTCCTCCTTTAATTTTAATGCCATAATACTCAGAATCTCGGTGTAAACTGGTCAATATAGTCATCAAATTTGGTCCTTTTTTCCCTAAAAGTGCATTGATTTTTTTATGCCACCCTTCGAGACAATTTGTTGTCCGGTGTAGCTCTCCATAAACAGACCACTTTTTTAAAAAATCAATGTTATGTAGCCATTGGCTTTCCATGTACTTTTTAAATTGTTTCATTCCCGTATCTTCTGTAATGTCTTTCACTATATACGCCCAACCATCCATTATTAAGTGACATGGCAAGAAAGGGAGAGCTGAGCTCAGTGCTACTATTCTTTTGTCACTTTGTGCCTTAGTAATTTTAAGACTTTTTGCTTTTCTCCAAACAGCCCTTGCAAAATGGTAAAAACAACCTTTTATGATTGATTGTGGAAAGACACTTTCTATGGCGTTCATTGCCGCAGCTTCGTAATCAGTCTGAAATTTTCTAGGATTAAAGTCTGGAAGTTGCGACTTAATCATATTAAAAAGTGCAATTTAACTATCCTCTTTTTTATCTGACATAAATGCGTAGACAAGTGGGACTACGTTTAAACAGTCAACCGAAGAACCAACATCCCCATGCACGGTGTATAGTTGTACAAAAGGAGATGGGCAACTGCGAAATGTGCCATCACCAAAATAGTGGTCAATTTTAGGTATATTTTCTTTGGCATCTTTTGAGCAAAACGCAATTATTCGGCTTTCGTTGTAGGAATAGTCCGCCAAGACGAATTTTTCGAATTTTGATGGTACTTCAACTTCATAAGGTGTTCCATAGACTATTTTTGAAATTCCAGCGGCTTTTTTACGATTGCTATAAAGGCCAGTTTTTACGGCAGTAAATGAAGGCATTTTTGTAATTAAATCTAAGCCTGCGTTTTTTAATGGAATAATATGATCTTCATAAACTGTTTTCATAGGTGTAATACTAGAACATGCTGCCAGCTTAATTTTATATAATTGTTTGTCAATTTCATTTCTGCTATGGTCTGGTAGACAAGAATGGTCTTTCATTTTTATAATTCGGGAATCCTGTACACAAAAACGGTAAACAATAAAATAGGATCCATATATTATAAATTATATATATTTATAATTTAAACATAAAATAGCATTCCATGTATCAAGTCATCAAGAATATGAAATGAGTAATGAAATGTAGCTATAATAGTTTTATAACTCGTAAATGCTTAGACACTAGTGATTTCACAGATGACTTACTTGTAAAGTAACCGATCCACGACAGCCTGTTTTCTTGAAGCTACACATCCAAAGCAAAGATCCACTTTTATATTTTTTATTATGAAAAAATTTATAGCCGCTGTGCTGAAGTACTACGCCTCCATTGCGTTTGATAAAAAATAAATCATTCTCATTTTCTTCCGACATAATTGCTAAAGGAACTCGTAGAAATTATAATAGTAATTTCACAGTCGCATTAAAGTGGAAAATACTTGTATTTATAACTATTTATGCAATATTAATTTGACTTTGACTTGACATTAGAGATTAAATCATCTATTTTGTTGCGCAAAGAGTTTATGCATTAGAAAGGTTTGTGTATTTTCTGTAGTATTCATTCATACAAACCGAACAAGACGTTAAAATCTATAAAAATATGAATTACACATCTAGGACAATTTGCACTTCGGACAGTATCGCTGACTTTTTTACCCATCGAACTATAAGGAAATACAGATCGTCGTAGTTCGATTGATCGAACAACAAGGACTTAAAATTCCTGATAGTTCGATTAAACCAAATTGATCGAACTACAAGGAATTACAAATCTTCGTCGTTCGATTGATCGAACCATAAGGAAATAAAATATCTCGTAGTTCGATTAATCGAACTGTGCGATCGAACCTGGCGGCCGGAAGGCTAAGTTCAACCCGTAATATCAGTAGGTGCATCCCTGGTCCTTTCGCTAGGATATCCTGTATAACAACAACTCTATCGATTTGTTTATCTGAAATAAACGTATAATAATAATAATAATAATAATAATAATAATAATAATAATAATAATAATAATAATAATAATAATAATAATAATAATAATAATAATAATAATAATAATAATAATAATAATGTAATAAAATACATTGCTATAAAAGTACCTAACGTTATGCTTGCTTGCTTACTATAGATACTCGGAAACTGCCCATTTGTAATAAATGCCAAGTCAATTATAATGGATGAGCGGTTAAAGATCATGTTAGATCTTTAAGCCAATAATGACGCTATTCAAACCAAGTTTATTCTAATGATACGCCATTTAAGGCCGGATTTTTCACGCGCACGAAGTCGTACGGGAATTAATGAGCTGCGCGAACGAATAGTTGAAGAGGAGACATTTTTGTTCTGGAATCACTGAAATCTATACATAATTATACAATGTTGACGACCGACGTCACAACAGACAGTTAAAGTAATTTTGGTACTTATAATTTTTATTATCTAAAACTCAGTATATAGCAAATAAAACAAATTTAAAGATGTATGTTGAATAAAGATAAATTATTCAATAAAATTTTGAAATAAATGGCCTTATCAAACTTCGAAATACGCGTTATAGGGTTACGCTCGTTATTAATGGCAATTATGAAATCTTATTAGGTCCCATGCAACTGATGTATTTGGTTTAAGATGACTTGAGAAATCATGGTCAGAGTGGAGTTTTTTCCGCAGCCTTTTTCGCGGCGGCTAACATTTTACATTGACATTCAGCAAACAGAACGTACATTCTTTACGATGAAATAAATTGGTTTGATTGATTGATTGCTCGAAGAACCCGGCCTTAAGTAGTAACTACCCGCGAACAGTAAACACATGTGAGTAAACACTGGTCTTGCGTTTAGAATCGTACAAAGTGTTATGCCATTTTATAGACAGTTCTGTTGACAGATTGTTAATATTTAAGTACAAGCTTTTGTTTCACAAGTATTGTGCTAAGCCAGTATAATAGCTTTTATCTGCAACTTCGTAAACGTAGTACTGACACGTATATTAAATTTAACCTAAATAGATAGAACATCGTGGCCTAGTGGAACCGAGTGATTGGAATCAATAACTTGGGCTAAGCAGTGATTGGAATCAATAACAGGTGCTGGATGGGTAACCGTTCTGTGACTACCGCATGTGGCATTTTTCGTTGATGCCGGCTGTCATGTAACGGCAGTCGTTAAGCCATGTCAAAGGCCTTATGGGCGGCTCGATAATTTCTGACAGTAAGGCCCGCCACTCTTACAATCCACCAACCCGGAATTGTCCCCCGTGGTGGAGAATGGCCTAAACTTTCTGCGATGCAGGAAGAGACCCGTGCTCCAGTAGTGGGGCATACAGGGTTGCAATCGAAGTAAGTTATTTATTGACAAATAACATACAATGTAACTTTCAATACGTATGTACAGCTTTCTTACAATATTACGTTACGTCCTGACTCCTAAACTAAGGTAACGTATATCTTAGGAGTTTGTCCTTCCCTTTTGGTGCAATTAACAATGTTTTTAACTTCTTCTTCTTCAGGCTAATTAGTCCACTGCTGGACATAGCCCTCCCCTAATGAGCGCCATAGCGCAAGGTTGTGCCATCATTGGGGGGTAATGCCCATAATCCCCACGCTGGGCATGCGGGTTGGGGATCAGTTTGGTGGAATTGTACTACAGGGGGCCCAGTCTGCTTAGTCGCCTTTTACGACACCCGCGGGAAGAATTTGGGTTGGTGCTATTCTCTAGGCCGACACATTGACGGCCTCGATGGCGCAGCGGTTTGGCACGCTGACTGTAAAACCAAAGTTTTCGGGTTCAATCCCCGGCCGGGTCAAACTAGAAAACGAACTTTTCTAGTTTGTCTCGGATCTTGGATGTTATCTATGTACTTATTGTGTTAAATCTATCGTTAAGTTAGCACCTGTAACAGAAGTCATTTAGTTGTACTTAGTATGGGGCTAACGAGATCTGCGTAATATGTCCGTGAATATTTTATTTATTTATTTTATGGTTATTATTATATTGGCCTTTTGCATCCACGTAATGAGATGATTTATACAGCGTCCAGTGGTATCTTCACTCACACTAGATGGGTGAAGGGACCACTCCGACGCTGTAGTGCCTGGGACATGGTTTTATAGATGGTGTAGGCTTGCCTAGCACCTATACCATCCTGACAGCTAGCCCACAGGGAAGACTAGTCAATACGTGCGGAGCCAACCAAGTCGCGGGTTTCCTCATGATGTTTTCCTTCACAGTTAGCGTATGGTATTGCGACTACAAATTCGCAAATATACGTAACTTTGAAATCAAACAAATTTTGTTCATTTCAAAGTTACGTATATTTTATGGTTAATTGGTTATGTAAATAAGTAATTTTTAATTTGAATTTCGAACAAAGAGGGTTGCAGGGTCGTAGCAAATGGCAAACCCTCGTCTCTGCCTACCCTTCTGGGATACAGACGTGAGTTTATGTATGTATTTGTTACAGTCAGAAGTTTTAAACGGTCAAAACTAGTTGTGACTGTTAAATTTAGTCAAATCTAATTTTGACTGCAGAAAAATTAAGTAAAATTCTAATATATACATATTAGAATTTGTCGAGTTGGTTTTCGGTACATGTTCAACCTAACACGCTCCTTCGCGCTACGCTACGCTACGCGCTTCGTCGCACCTATATTATTGTTGTCGCAGATTGAGTGATGCATCATTTTAGGTGTTTTTACCATTTGGTATTTCAAATTTAAGCTTTGGACAAAAGTACTTTTGACTGATTTTAGCAGTCAAAACTAGTTTTGACCGTTTAAGAGTATTGACTGTGACAAACACGTATGGGTTGTATGGAATTTCCTTCCCAAGCGGACTTAGGTCGCCCGCGACGACTGCAATGGAGACCTCGATGCGCAAGTTAAAGGTAAGGAGAAATAGGTCTACCAGACTTTGAAACCGTTCGCTTTGAGTAGATAGGTAATATGCGGTTGGTATCGTGTGAGACGCACGTTTCTGCCACAAACCAAAACGATTAAGAAGCAATTTAAAAGAAAATATGAATGCTAAGATTTTTTTGTACGATACGTACATTTTTGAAGATGTAGAACCATATCACTTGGTAACTGTGAAGGAATACATCGTGAGTAAACCCAGAAATTGCCAATCCACGTTGGGCACGCATGGTAATTAAGCCCTTATTTTCTCTTTCGCCGAGAGTAGAGGCGTGCCCTGCAGTGTGATGCATATAGGTTAAAAACCCCTTAGTCGAGATTTTAAGACATTCAAGTATTTTGTTTTGTTCAAAATAAGTATTTTTTACTTTCGTGATTATACTCTTTGCTTATTGGTGACGTCTTTCTCACAAACACAAAAACTGACGTCCGCCATTTTGTTTTCACCTGACTTCATTGGCCAGGTATAAACAAAATGGCGGACCAGATGCCCTTATCGTCAAATTACCTATCATTTATCAAAATCAAACCACACCGTTTATCACATAAACTCATGCCCATAAACGCACAGTTTTTCCACCTTGGATGTACCTGACGTTTGTCGGTTGTCAATAAATCAGAGCGCATGAAATTCGGGTCGGTATTTTACTAGCAGACAAGGAAGTCACCATCCTCAATGCTGGGGCACGGGTCTCTTCCTGCGTCGCAGGAAGGTTTGGACAGACTCCACCACGGGGGCCAAGTCCGGTGGAAAATTGTAAAACAGTGGCGGGCCTTACTGTCAGAACTTATCATCTGTAAATAATACAGAGAATATAGTAAAGAGGATCGAAATTTCGCTGATGCCGGTACTTGCCCATTAGCAGTTGGGAGAGCGCTGGCACGGTTAATCCGAGGTCGCGGTTTCGAGTACCGGCATGAGTGGAATTTTTAGCCTCTAAATAGGTTTTGGAAGAAGTTATCAAGCCGCCCATACGGACTTAATGACTGCTACTACATCACCCATCGCACCAACGTGGCTTGCGAAGTACGGGAGCGCTCGGAAAAATGCCACTAGCGGTAGTCACGGGACTGTCACCCATTCGGCGCTTGACCGCGCGTGACCAACCTTCTGTATACCATTCGCAAAATAACATTAACATTTACATACGGGCACATACATTGCTTCTGGCCCCACACTAGGATACCCTGTGTCGTGAGAACCAGAAACAGTGACATCACAAACATTGTAAACATCCAAGACCTAGGGTTTTTTGTCCCCAGCCAAGGTTCGAACCCGGGATCTCTCGCACTGTAGGCAAATTAGCTACCGCTCCGCGACAGAGGCCGTCAAAATAAATCGTCATCATTATCAACCCTTGTATGTCCCACTTGGGGCACAGGTCTCTTCCTGCATCGCAAGAAGGTTAGGCCATACTCCACCACGAGGGCAAAGTCCGGGTTGGTGGAGGATTGTAAGACAGTGGCGGGCCTTACTGTCAGAAGTTATCAAGCCGCCCATAAGGCCTCTGACATGGCTTAACGACTGCCATTATATGGCAGCCGGCACCAACGGCTTAACGTGCCTTGCGAAGCACGGAAACGTTCGGAAAAATGCCACTAGCGGTAGTCACGGGACTCTCACCCATCCCGTACCAGACCGCGCCTGTTGTTGCTTGACCAAGTGATTGATTCCAATCACTTGGTTCGCTTAGGCCACGAGCGCTTCAAAATAAATGATTAAGTCGAATAATTCAGCAGAAACTTGACGTAGTACTTCGACGCGTAATATTCTGTATAACGTGTCATAATAGGTACTTAACCGCACGTTCATTACCTATACGACGGCTGCGGAAGGATTTAATTTAAACCTACATCTACTTGTGCCATGGGTTTTGCCCATGGTTGACTAGCCATCACTTAGGCCCGTATTACAGAAGGGCACAGTACTACACATCATAAAAGTCCCCTCGGGAATCTTAGTTCGCGCAGACAAGGACGAAGTGTAACGAAAGTACCCGAAGCTATAAGTACATTCAACATGATCTTTAACCGATACGGTTAAGGTACAGAATTGAATGCCGCAGTAGCGCTACCTATTTCGCTCACGCTAATATTGCCAAACTAATAGTCACCTGCATCGATGAAGTTGAATCAACCAATAACAACAAAGGCGCGCGGCCTGCCATAAAATGAAACTATCTGATTGGTCGATCAACTTGCCGCACATCCAAAATTTGGTCATCTGCGTAGGTACATCCGCGAGACTTATTTCTTGTGTGGTACTATACTAATCTATTAATTAAGTGGTAATACGGGCACACGAATCACAATACTTAAAAGGATCCAGGGGGCTAACTTGTGGGCATCTTTGATTGTCTGGAAGAAATTGCTTTTAAATGTTAAGGCTGCCTAGTGGTACCAAGTGATTGGAATCAATCACTAAGGTTAAGCAACAACAGGCGCGGTCAGGCACTGAATGGATGACCATCCCGTGACTACCGCTAGCGACTTTTTTTCCGCGCGCTTCCATGCTTCGCAAGGCACATTACAACAGGCACATATAAACGGCTGGTGCGATTTAAATCAAATTTGGTACTGAGTTAGCAGACATCCTGGATTAACACATAAGCTCCGTTTTACTGCGGAAAATATCTTATTTTAAAAACCTATTTAGAGGCTAAAAATTCCACCCATGCCGGGATTCGAACCCGCGACCTCTGGCTATCCGTGCCAGCGCTCTTTCCAACTGAGCCAATGGGCGACTCACCGGCATCAGTGAAATTTCGAACCTCTTTACACTATTCTCTGTATTACGTACATACAGGCAGCGACATCTGACTTAAGCAAATTGCATCAATTACAGCCCCGACTACCTACTTTGCAGTTAGGTTTTTACATCGGAATGATATCACTGTACCCACATGATTATACTATTTTTTATTTTTAATGCACTATCCCGTGCTAAGGACAATTTTAAAAACCTATTTAGAGGCTAAAAATTTAACCCATGCCGGGATTCGAACCCGCGACCTCTGGCTATCCGTGCCAGCGCTCTTTCCAACAGCTAAATGGGCGACTCATCGGGAAAGGAAAAATCTTATTCCCATGGGAAAACCCAAATTCTTCCCGCGGGTGTCGTAAAAGGCGACTAAGGGACACAAACCGGGGAGTGGGCAGCAGCGCCCCCTGTTCCACCAATTCCAGTCCAATCCAATTCCATTCCAACTTCAATTCCAATTCCAACAATTCCAATCCAATGTACAATTTCACCAAACTGCGATCCCCAACCCGCATGACCAGCGTGGGGATTATGGGCATTACCCCCCAATGATGGTACAGCCTTGCGCTGTGGCGCTCATTAAGGGAGGGCTATGTCCAGCAGTGGACTAATATAGCCTGAAGAAGAAGATGGGAAAATCGATAAACCGCAGGAACACCGGGGGGCACAGCTAGTATAAAGATATCTTTATTAGCACCACATACGTTGAAGTGATTGAGTATGTCAGTCATGTCTTCTATAACGCGTGCGCTAAGTCTACCGTCCAATTTACATTGACCTGTGTTCCATAGAAACTATTACGTAAACAATGGATCACCAAAAAAGCAATCGAATGCAGACTATGGCCTCGGAAATGGTTTATGGGAGTACAAAAATAATGTACCTACGCAATAGATCAGCAATGAATGATATTAAGAAATCGTCAAGTCGACAGCTGCTGTATGGTGTCGGCCTAGAGAATAGCACCAACCCAATTCTTCCCGCGGGTGTCGTAACAGGCGACTAAGGGACACAAACCCGGGGGGTGGGCAGCAGCGCCCCCTGCAGTACAATTCCACCGAACTGCGATCAACAACCCGCATGCCCAGCGTGAGGATTATGGGCATTACCCCCTATGATAGCACAACGTGGCGCTTCTTTAGGGGAGGGCTATGTCCAGCAGTGGACTAGTATAGCCTGACGACAACTCGACAGTGGATGGTATGATGCCGTGCGGAAAAGGCCTGCCCAGCAGTGGGCACTGGTGGGATAAAGACGATGCGATCATTCCCAGAAACCATTAAGTTCCTGCTTAACAGCTTAAAACCAGTCAAAGAGATTTGCTGTATTATTTTTAATTTGGTGGGTAATTACCGCGTAATTTTCTAATCGTGTATGAAAGCGCTCGGAAGCGCTTGTGACCTTGTGAAACCGATTGATTGGAATCGTGGTCAGGTGCTGGATGGGTGACCATTCCGTGACTACTTTAAGTGGTATATTTTCCGGAATGACTCTTTCCGGATGATAGCGGGCACAAACGGCTTAACGTGCCTTGCGGAGCACGGAAGCGTTCGGAAAAAAACCCACTAGCGGTAGTCATCGGACGGTCACCCATCCTGCACCTAAACGGGTCTGTTGTTGCTTAACTTAATGGACTGATTCCAATCACTCGGTTTGACTAGGCCACGAGCACTTTAAATACCTACTTTAAAGTGCTCGTGGTCTAGTCGAACCGAGTGCTAATAACTTAATCATGCGATATCGAAAGAAGAAATTTCTTTAGAATTCGTTTTTTATTGTGTTATATGAAGAAATAATTCCCGCGCATGAAGTACGAGTAGCAGGGGTAAGATACACAAAAATCTTAATAAGTATCTAGTACCTACGCAGTTTATTCTGACAAGGTCAGTTTACGTTTGACTCAAAGAGATGCAGGGACGTGATCACAATACAAAAGTACTGAATGAAACTCCTGGGCAGAGTTTTATAAAACTACGTTAGAATATTTTCGGGGATTAATCGCGTAGTCATCATTTCAGCCTATTGCAGTCCACTGCTGGACATAAGCCTCCCCCAGGGTGCGCCACAAGACCCGATCTCCCGTTTTCGCCATCCAGTCACCACCAGCCACCTTTTTCAGGTCGTCGGTCCATCTGGCCGGAGGGCGTCCTACACTACGCTTGCCGAGTCGTGGTCTCCATTCGAGAACCCGTCTGCTCCAACGATCATCGGTTCTGCGACAGATGTGACCAGCCCACTGCCACTTCAGCCTGCTACACTTCTGAACTACGTCAGTGACTTTGGTTTTTTGTCGGATGATCTCGTTCCGGACTATTCGCGTAGTAATTTATTACTATTTTACCTCGACGTTGCGAACGGGTGCCAGCCATCAGTCTTCTCGTGACCACGATGACTGTAACGTCGTCGAAACGTCGAGGTAAAGTAGCAATAAATTACTACACGATTAAGCCCCGAACATATTCTAACTATGAGTTCGAGTCGCGAAAGTTTAAAATATGTTATAAAACTACGATTAGAATAGATTGGAAAATGTTTAAGGGATGTCCCAGGCGGACATCATCAAGCAGCACTTATTATGTATTATGTAAAACAATTAAACGACGCTTTGGCATTTAAAGTTATCAATAGCAATCATGGAATCTTATACGTTTCGTGGTATCTAATGTATTAGATTTAAGAGGACTTGAGAATAGATAGATAGATAGATAGATAGATAGATAGAGAACACATTATTGTACATAAAAATGGAAATTACACAGATATTTCTTAACCTAAGAGTACAGACGAATAAGAATAGATGGTCAGAGTGAAGTTTTTTCCCCTGCCTTTTTCTCCACTACAATACGACCCGAAGGCAGCGGCTTTCTCTTTCATAACATTTACATATATTGCTTCTGGCCCACACTAGGATACCCTGTGATGTGGGGACCAGAAACAACGACATCACAAAGACTGAAAAAGACATGGGGTTTTTTTTCTTCCCAGCCGGGATTCGAACCCGCGACCTCTTGCATGGTACGCGGTCGCGCTACCGCTACGTCACAGAGATTGTCGTTCAGTAGTATATATTTATACACATCTAGCTGACCATCTAGTAAGAACCATCCTCGTACTTCAAGGAATATTCTGTAAAAAGAATTAGCGAACTCGGTTCAGCTGCTCTCGAGATTTGCGCTTACCAACACATTCAGCGATTCATTTTTATATTATAGACTAGCTGACACAGCGAACTTCGTACCGCCTAACAGTCGATTCTTTAATTTTTTTTTTTATTTTTCTCTCCGTAAGAACCATCCTCGTACTTCAAGGAATATTCTAAGAAAAGAATTAGCGAAATCAGTTCAGCTGCTCTCGAGATTTGCGTTTACCAACACATTCAGCGATTCATTTTTATATTATAGAAGATAAAACGCTTTACAACATCACAAACGTATTTTAGTGCTTGCTACATACAATGGCCCAACTATGAGACTGATGAGGAAATCTCAGGTCTAACTAACTAACTAACTAACTAACTGACACACCGCTATGGTTATTGTGGCATTTTAATGCTAAGCCTATGACCTATTCTCAGACCTACCGAACATATGCGAAAGCAATCATAATAATCGTTTCCCACACATACTCGTATGTACACATAACAAATTACGTAATCAAGGCTCTAAAAACCGTCATTCCCTATGAGCCGTGTTTAAAATGCAATTGATCAATACTATACAATAAAGAATATTCTTATCTCATCTCTCGATCGACTGCGGCGTAGCAAATTTTTTTTAATTTATTTCTTACACTTTTGTTTGTTGCGAAATAGGTATATACAATCCTACAGTTAGAATATATTCGGGGCTTAATCGCGTAGTAATTTAATTTAATTACTACGCGATTAAGCCCCGAAAATATTCTAAGTATGTGTTCAGGTCGCGAAAGTTTTAAATAATGTTACATATGTTGCTTAAGTCAGATGTCGCTGCCTGTACGTAATACAGAGAATAGTGTAAAGAGGTTCGAAATTTCACTGATGCCGTGAGTCGCCCATTGGCTCAATTGGTAGAGCGCTGGCACGGATAGCCAGAGGTTGCGGGTTCGAATCCCGGCATGGGTGAAATTTTTAGCCTCTAAATAGGTTTTTAAATTTGTTCCTTAGCACGGGTTAGTGCATTAAAATAAAAATAGTATAATATGTCACATATACAATCCTTTCTGGTCAAATCGCAAAACAAGCCTATTACTCACTTACACGGGTCTGCGCAGGCAATTATGAACCTTAAAGAGGCGAGGCAAACTACACCAGCTCTCTAACCGCAACAAAACTGCACTAGTCCACAGATAAAGCAGTTAGGGCATATAATAGCCTATTATTTCCAGATGAATAGGCTTAGATCTTAGCTAAGACGGTCGGTTGTCAGGAGCTAAATATAACAACCTAGAACGAGCGGTTACGATACTCTGGACAAAAAGTGGTTCAAACGACACAGTTAAAGTGAACGGCCGTTTACATCCATTTCACGTAGTTATTGCAAAACAATGCGACAGTTGCCGCCTCTTGTGATGCGTCAAATCAATAGGTTTAAACGAACAATTATAGATATAAACCGTTGTAACCCGGCAGACGTAGTGTCGCCTGCATTCGCAACGAATGCATCCAGATAACCAAAGTTATAGACGTAGCTCGGAGTGCTTAGTGCGAGTTTGACAGATCCAATCGAATGACTTTACCACCGCGTTAATCGAGCATTGAGTAGTGAGTATGAGTAAGTTAACCGTTCGAACTGGCAAAACGCTGTCACAGTACAACTCGCACTCGCGTTTAATCGTGTTTTGGCTGGTAAACGTGTTCACCTCTCAACGTAAACCATTACAACTCGCACTCAGCTATTTTAATTTCCCTACTTGTCGCTAGGTAGCGCTTCCTCGATGCCATAGAAATATGAGTTTACGTTAACGCGATCGAGTAGTTAAAAAACTCGCACTAAGCACTCAGAAAATTAGCGAGCTGAAGTGGCAGTGGGCTGGCCATATCTCGCGAAGAACTGACAACCGTTGGAGTAAACGTGCTCTGGAGTGGAAATCGCGACTCGACAAACGTAGTGTAGGACGGGTGGGACGACGATCAGCGAAAAACTGCCGGCAGATGCTGGATGCGGCAAGCTGAAGACAGGGCGCTATGGCGCTAATTATGGGAGGGCAATGTCCAGCAGTGGACTGATATAGCCTGAAGAAGAAGAACCCGTTTATATCGCCACTGCCGGGGCACCGATCTCTTGCTGCATCGCCGGCCTCATATAAAATATTTCATAGGAGAGTTCCTATGAAATATTTTCTCAAGGCTATAATAAAATTTTGATATGTTTATCTTCAATTCCAAGCACAATCAAACCTCAATTTGCAAAGTTTCATTTCTAACCATCATGTCGAGCCTTGTATGTCCCCACTGTTGGGGCACGGGTCTCTTCCTGCATCGCAGGAAGGTTATGCCATACCCCACCACGGGGGCCAAGTCCGCGTTGGGGGAGGATTGTAAGACAGGGCGGGCCTTGGTGTCAGAAGTTATTAAGCCGCTCACAAGGCCTCTGCCATTACATGACAGCCGGCACCAGCGGCTTAACGTGCCTTGCGAAGCACGGAAGCGTTTGTATAAACGCCGCTAGCGGTAGTCACGGGACGGCCACCTATTCTACATCTAACCGCGTCTATTGTTGCTTAACTCAAGTGATTGATTCCAATCACTCGGTTCGACTAGGCCACGAGCGCTTCTACGTATAAATGTATGTACATAACTTGGAAAACTCATTGGTTTATCCCGGGATTCGAACCTACGACCTTCCGATTGAGAAGTCGGCATTCTACCGTTCCTCTACCTCGTATCACCTTATGTGAATCTAACAATTCACATAAGGTGATACGAGATTTCTCAGAGAGGAAACAGCGTATTTTCTACGAAATCCTTGAGTCAATAAAAGCAGTGTTTCATAAGACCTCCAACTGGTTTTCCGAACCGTACTTGAGTGTCAAGTAAGATGCCTAAGTTTTTTGCTCCTATATCACATTCAGCCATTTACTATTTCGGTACAATTTAGTTACGCTATCGAATATGACGACAACTCAATTCAATTCAATTGACAACATTATAATTTTTAGGATACATATTTTACTGTCTTAAAGAAAACTAGATACGAAATAAAACGACCTATATTTTTTTTATTATTTTCGGAAATTCGATGATTTTCATTCATAATTTTCTGTTTGAATTTCGTCTTATTCTAAAAGGACGTAACCGCCAAATGACCTCACACGTACGGATTAATAATACTAACACCCATGCCGCCTTTTTAAAAATCATTGGAAATAGGGAAAGGAAAAGTAATTTCTCCGACATGACATTTGAATGAAATTGAAAATGACATCTGTCATATCATTTTTAATATTAGGCAACGGTACCCCCTCATTCCAACGTATGTGTGACGTCATCGCACAATTTTTGTTTTCATTTATTTTCTCTAAAACTAAGCAATAATAAAAATTCTAAATAACGTAAATAATTTACTTTTATTCATCGGCAGTTTTCATTGGTGGCGTTATTGTTACTACATGGGGCTCCTTAAAAGAATCTCTCAAAGTTATTTCCTCACGAATTAACCCATCTGTTTGGAAGATAACAATAACAAGGAAAATTATACGCCTCTTTCCGTGCTGTAAATTTTGGTCACCTCTTCGTCAACTATCTGTATAGCAAGCGAGGTCACCATAATGCGCTGTGGGAAATACGTATATCAAGGTCTATTAGTAACATGGTATGACCGCTCTGGTACGATAAGACGCTAGGGCCCGATTTCTGAATGGAGATTTTTTCTAAGTAAATACTAAAGTATTATACTATTTTTATTTTTAATGCAGTAACCCGTGCTAAGGACAAATTTAAAAACCTATTTAGAGGCTAAAAAATTCACCCATGCTGGGATTCGAACCCGCAACCTCTGGCTATCCATGCCAGTGCTCTTCCAATCGAGCCAATGGGCGACTCACCGGCATCAGTGAAATTTCGAACCTCTTTACACTATTCTCTGTATTACGTACAGGCAGCGACATCTGGCTTAAGCAAATTGCATCACTTACAGCCCCGACTTTGCAGTTAGGTTTTACATCGGAATGATATCACTGTACCCACATGATTATACTATTTTAATTTTTAATGCACTAACCCGTGCTAAGGACAAATTTAAAAACCTTTTTAGAGGCTAAAAATTTCACCCATGCTGGGATTCGAACCCGCAACCTCCGGCTATCCGTGCCAGTGCTCTTCCAATTGAGTTGAATTCCAATTTAAATAGGGTTTTAAATACTAAAGTGGCAGTTTTCCGAGAGCTTCCGTACTTCGCAAGGCACGTCAAGCCATTGGTGCCGGCTGTCATGTATTGACAGTCGTTAAGCCGTGTCAGAGGCCTTACAGGCTGCTTGATAACTTCTGACAGTAAGGCCCGCCACAGTCTTACAATCCTCCACCATCCCGGACTTGGCCCCCGTGGTGGAGTATGGCCTAACCTTCCTACGATGCTGGAAGAGACCTGTGCCCCAGCAGTGGGGACATTCATGGGTGTCGATGAGACAGCCCTACAGTTAAGTATTTACTTAGCGAAATCCTCAATTCAGAAACTGGCCCATAGTAAACAAACATTTTCCGAAATCGTGACCACTAACAGAACATAACATTTTAACATTTACATACAAGCACATACATTGCATTGGTCGTGGGAACCAGAAACAACGACATCACAAACATGTAAACATCCAAAACCTGGGTTTTTTTTGTCCCCAGCCGGGATTCGAACCGGGGACCTCTTGCATAGTAGGCAGACGCGCTACCGCTACCCCACAGAGGTCGTTGATAAACTGATGAATAACATTTTTTTTTTAAACCTATTTAGAGGCAAAAAATTCCAGCCATGCCGGGAATCGAACCCTCGACCTCTGGCTATCCGTGCCAGCGCTCTTTCCAATAGAGCTCATGGGCGCGACTCACCGGCATCAGTGAAATTTTGAACCTCTTTACAATATTCTCTGTATTACGCACAGACAGATTTTTTTTTGTATTTTGCACGCCGCTACGACGGTTACGAAATCGAGCCAGGTGCACAGGTATTGTGATCATCTTGTGCTAACCTACTTAGGTACAATGTCTCAATGACCTGGGTGCAGAAATATAGCTACGCGCAATACTTCAGTGCTACCGCCTATAACTTTTATAGGCTAGAGCCACATAGAGGTGAAAATATCTGAGAAATAAGCATAATAATTATGTTTTGGTACTAAAAATGTTGACGTTAACACATTATTAACGAGTTAGCACGGGTTAGTGCATTAAAAATAAAAATAGTATAATTTATTATGTGGGTACAGCGATATCATTCCGATGTACAAACCTAACTGCAAAGTAGGTACTCGGGGATGTAAGTGATGCAATTTACTTCAGCCAGATGTCGCTGCCTGTACGTAATACAGTGTAAAGAGGTTCGAAATTTCCCTGATGCCGGTGAGTCACCCATTAGCTCAGTTGGAAAGAGCGCTGGCACGGATAGCCAGAGGTCGCGAGTTCTAGTCCCGGCATGGGTGTAATTTTTAGCCTCTAAATAAGATTTTTAAAACATTATTTACAATTCATTATTATTAACTTAATCCCGGATTCAGTTACTTACTTAAAAAAAACGAAAATCAAACCCATTTTGGAAATTATTACATTTTGGTTATCAACCCTTGTGTGTCCCTATTGTTGGGGCACGGGTCTCTTCCTGCATCTCAGGAAGGTTAGTCCATACTCCACCACGGGGGCCAAGTCCGGGTTGGTGGAGGATTGTAAGACAGTGGCCGGCCTTACTGTCAGAAGTTATCAAGCCGCCCATAAGGCCTCTGACATGGCTTAACGACTGCCTTTATATGACAGCCGGCACCAACGGCTTAACGTGCCTTGCGAAACACGGAAGCGCTCGGAAAAATGCCACTAGCGATAGTCATGGGACGCTTACCCATCCCGTACCTGACCGCGCCTGTTGTTGTTTAACCAAGTGATTGATTCCGATCATTCGGTTCACCTAGGCTACGAGCGCTTCATTATTATTAACAATGACACTTAATTTCGAAATCAGAACTCGATTGTCAGTACGAAAACCGGCGAAAAATGGCGAAAACCGAAGCTTACTCTAGAGCCCGAGGTACATATTAAATGCTAACAGACTATGGCTCTGTTTCTGAATTGAGAATTTTACTCAGTAAATTCTTAAGTAACGTTCTATCTCGCTCTTTTCTGAGAAATTTTAAGAGACAACACTATAGTTAACTATTTGCTTAGCGAAAATATCAATTCAGAAATTGGGCCTATAGGTACTAAACTTCACAATTTGTACGTAACTTAGGAATCAACTTCTTGCGCTCAAACATAATAAATTGTTATTCTGAAAAATGGATGGGTGTGCTCTCATTTCTCAGAGCAACACTTCCTTTCTCAGACCTCAGTGTGGCTCCAGCTTAAGACAGGAGCGATGATTGCCTATGTTGACACAAACGGAGCGTGCGAAACCGAAGTACAATAATGGCTCAAGCTTGATAGATGTGGATATTGGACAAAAACTAATAACCATTCTGAATTAGCTCAAACAATAATTGACTGACTCGTAGCTGCAGTCCAGCTGTATCTATAGGAATGTAATTATTATATATAACCTCCGCGGAGCGGGCACGAGGAACCCCGCCGCGGCGAGGCCAAAGGCCGAGCTCCGTCCAGGCCGAGGCCGAATGCCGAGACCATACATGTTCCCATGCAACAATTCACTACAATAAGTGTCTAGCGAGGCCCTAGGCCGAGCGCCGCGGAGAGCGCAGCTGGAGCGGCTGGGGGTTGGCGCGCGTAGCGCGCAGGGGGCTCGCCCACTAGTTTAATTATATATGTGAGTAATTAGAATGTAATTTAAGCTAAACTTCTGCTTTTGTTTTATACTTAAAATATAAATTGACGATGTTGTTACCTAAACTGAATAAATGAATATGAACGAAAAGGCTAGAGACTATAGTAGTTAGTTAGACCTGAGATTTCCGCATTTAGCCTCATAGTTGGGTCATTGTACAAAGCAAGCGCTGAGGTACGCTAACACCTCAGACACTAGGGTTTCCTTACGATATTTTCCTTCACAGTCAGCGAGTAGTATTACTATAATTTCACAAATGTACATAACTTAGAAAATAATGTCATTGGTACATGCCGGGGTCCGAACCCACGACCTCCTGATTGAGAAGCCGGCGTTCTACACCGCTCCACTACCACCGCACTTGAGAGAGAGAGAGACTATAGTAGCCGAGGTATATTCTAAAAGCTTTTACAAACAGGCTTTTAGAATATACCTCGGTAAATATCGGATTAAATCGGATATATTCGTATAATTTAATAAGTACCGTAGGTAAATAGATGCCGATTGTATGTTTGAATATTGTTAATTAATGTTTGTGAAGATTTTATAATGTTTTTAACTTGTTGCATTAGGTGCTAATCCTGTAATAATAAGTTATTATGTTAAATAAATAAAATAAATAAATAAATTATTGTGTAATTTATAACTTTACCTAAGTAATAATCAGTATTTTTAAGTTCATGTAAAATAATTAGTTTATAAATTTAATTTTAACTTCAATTACTAATAATCAATATTGTTGACTTTATATAAAATAATTGGTTTGCCTATTTCGGAACGTAACTTTATAATTAACTTTTGTAATTTTGGCCGAGGGTAGTAAACTAACCGTTAATGCGGTTTGAATCCCGGCATGGGTGAAATTTTTAGCCTCTAAACCTATTTAGAGGCTAAAAATTTCACCCATGCAATTTAAGTTTCAATTTACATAACTTTTCAAAATAGTGAAGAAAAGTTTCATACAGAGCGGGAACTCGTGTGACCGAAGCCTACTCTGTTTTCGTCGAAACTATATTCGAGCAGGAACTCGTGTGACCGAAGCCTACTCTGTTTTCGTCGAAACTATATTCGAGCAGGAACTCGTGTGACCGAAGCCTACTCTGTTTTCGTCGAAACTATATTCGAGCAGGAACTCGTGTGACCGAAGCCTACTCTGTTTTCGTCGAAACTATATTCGAGCAGGAACTCGTGTGACCGAAGCCTACTCTGTTTTCGTCGAAACTATTTTCTAAAAGCTAACACACTGTAACAACAAGCCTATTTATTTCAATATGATAATCATATCAACCCTTGTATATCCCCACTGCTGGGGCATGGGTCTCTTCCTCCACCAACCCGGACTTGGCCCCGTGGTGGAGTATGGCCTTACCCTCCTGCGATGCAAGAAGAGACCCGTGCCCCAGCAGTGGGGACATAATAATAATATTGGCCTTTAGCATCTACTTAATGAGATGATTTATACAGCGTCCAGAGGCATCTTCACTCACACTAGATGGGTGAAGTGACAACTTCGACGCTGTAGTGCCTGGGACATGGTTTCATAGATGGTGTAGGCTTGCCCAGCACCTATACCACCCTGACAGCTTAGTCGGCCTAGCCCACAGAAAAGACTAGTCAATACGTGTGGAGCCAACCAAGCCGCGGGTTTCCTCACGATATTTTCATTCACCGTTAGCGTGTGGTATTGCGAATGCAAATTTGCAAATGTACGTAACTTTGAAATTATACAAAGTCATTGGGTACATGCCCGCACTGGGGATCGAACCTGGGGCTCTCGCTTGCGAGTTCGTGGTTCTACCCACTGAGCTACCACCGCTTACATAGAAGTGTTGATATCGATGTTTTGTTTGCAAGCAAAAATACTTCCGCTGCGCTAAGTTCCTCTGTTTATTTTACATTATACAGGTATATAAATAAAATTGAAAACGTAAAATTTCAACAAAGGGTTCAATAATCCGCGATTCTAATTAGTATGCAATTATAAATTAAATATCATGTATATTGTTCCGGGCTGTTGACCTGAATGAACTCTTGAAACAAAGAACTTCTTCTTTCAGATATTGTATGGAATCAGGCGTTTCTTTGCGGAAATCTATGGTAGCATTAAGATGTGAAAATTACTTTGCTAAATTCCGGCAAAAATCCCACAAGCACCATGCGGTTAGTTGCACTTGTGAGCCTGAGGATGCCTCGTGTTAGAGGCGAAACGCGTCGCGTGTTTTCTCACACAAGTATTGGTGTCGTTGATGGTGTGTTCGTGTCTTGCTTCTGCTTGAAAAAGTGGGAGGGAGGGCGGTGCATTAACTAACCGCATGGTTATATTCTTTCTTTTTAGTGCACTTACCCGTGCTAAGGACAATTTTAAAAACCTATTTAGAGGCTAAAAGTTCCACCCATACCGGCATCAGTGAAATTTCGAACCTCTTAACAACTCTGTACGTAATACAGAGAGTATTGTTAAGTGGTTCAAAATTTCACTGATGCCGGTAAGTCGCCCATTAGCTCAGTTGGAAGAGCGCTGGCACTGATAGCCAGAGGTCGCGGGTTCGAATCCCAGCATGGGTAGAATTTTTAGCCTCTAAATAGGTTTTTTACAATCACATGGTGCTTGTGGGATTTTTGGCGGAATTTAGCGAAGTAATTTTCACTTTTTAATGTTAAACTTCTTCTTCGGCCCCTTTTCGGCCCCATTAGAGTCTGGGGCTGATACAAGGGCTTTCCATTTATCTCTGTTCATGGCTTACTGTAAGGCTCGCCATTGTCTTACAATCCTATTGCTCGCAATGTTTAAATACTTTATTTAGTAACTAAGGGTAATAAATATACAATTCAAAGTTAAAATATGTAAGTGTTAAATTAAAGATTTAACAAGTTCAATAAGTAAGTTTGAAACTGATTAATGTAATTTAATACAAATAAATAACTATAATTATGTAATTACAAATAAAATACTTGCATTGGGGTCGGTGTCCTGCGGCAAGAAACCCGTTATATATTATATATTGTATGTTGTATATTGTATATTGTATATTGTATATTGTATATTGTATATTGTATATTGTATATTGTATATTGTATATTGTATATTGTATATTGTATATTGTATATTGTATATTGTATATTGTATATTGTATATTGTATATTGTATATTGTATATTGTATATTGTATATTGTATATTGTATATTGTATATTGTATATTGTATATTGTATATTGTATATTGTATATTATATATTTTATATTGTATATTGTATACGTTTTACGTCATAAACACACTCTTATTTATAAGAACAGGAATCCTTAAAACTCCGATTAAAATAGTCTGCGGTGGAAATTATACGAGGAAAACACCTAACCACAGCTTAAATAAAACGCGGTGCAAATAAGGCGGTTAGATCACAGTAATTACATTGTAGTTTTGCAGACAATTAAGGATGATCTTGTAACTCACCCCGGTGGAAAGATTGGCCGTTAATTAGCCCTAAGTGAGTTGAACTCGGGATCCCCGGTTCTTAATGAACAGTTTAATGGCAGGGGTCTTAGTAAATTGGCCGTTTATGACGCAAGATGCCTTGTGTAGACTAGATTTGCGCTGAATAGATAAATGTTAGCACATTTCAAGTTGCATTATGATATTGCAGACAAAAAAGGATGTTACAGGTCTGTTCTCAATTCATTGAAAGTTCGATTTGAGATCTTGTCAGAGAGAGCATGTTAAGGCTGTTTTTTTAGAATTGTAGGTTTTAGTTATATCAACCCTCTGTATGTCCCCACTGCGGGGTACGGGTCTTTTCCTGCATCGCAGAAAGGTTAGGCCATACTCCACCACGGGGGCCAAGTCTAGGTTGGTGTAGGATTATAAGGCAGTGGCGGTTCTTACTGTCAGAAGTTATCAAGCCGCCAATAAGGTCTCTGAGACGGCTTAGGGCCAGTTTCTTAATTGAGAATTTCCCAAAGTAAATACTTAACTGAAGTGCTGCCTCCACGAATTTATCAGCAAAGACCCTAAGAGAACATTACTTAAGTATTTACTAAGTGAAATTCTCAGTTCAGAAACCGGCCATTAACGACTGCCATTACATGACAGCCAGCACTAAGGATTTCATCGATTCGATTTCAACCCTGTATGTCGCCACTGCTGGGGCACGGGTCTCTTCCTGCGTTACATTAAGGTTAGGCCGTACTCCACCACGGGGGCCAAGTCCGGGTTGGTGGAGGGTTGTAAGACAGTGACGG
>OW203751.1:8583719-8638445 GCA_934045075.1 Yponomeuta sedellus | reverse complement strand
GGTGGTGTGTTCGTGTCTTGCTTCTGCTTGAAAAAGTGGGAGGGAGGGCGGTGCATTAACTAACTGCATGGTGCTTGTGGGATTTTTGGCGGAATTCAGCAAAAGTAATTTTACTGTTTATGTGAAAATATTTGAATATTTCAAGCGGTCGTGGCCTAGTGGACCTGAGTGATTGGAATCAATCACTTGGGTTAAGTAGCAACAGGCATAGTCAGTCGCACGATGAAGTCTCTATTATTTAATCAAGCTTACCCAATCATAGCAATATGTAACGAAAAGGCAGATAAATTAACGATATGAAATAAATTATTTAATAATATTTTGCATAATTGGCACGTCGCGACGGTTTGACCGCTTAAATCAATTATTTGCTAACGGATAGTAGGGGGTTTGATTCCCGCTAAGGTCCGACGAAGCGCTCGAGGCCTTTTGAAGCGCTTGTGGCCTAGTCGAACCGAGTAATTGGAATCAATCACATGAGCTCAGCAAATACAGGCGCGGTGAGGTGCAGGATTGGTGACTGTCCCGTGATTACCGCTAGTGGCATTTTTCCGAGCGCGCCCGTGCTATGCAAGGCACGTTAAGCCGTTGGTGCCGGCTGTCATGTCGTTAAACTATGTCAAAGGCTTTATGAGTGGCTTGATAACGTATGACCGTAAGGCATGGTATTGTGGCTTTGACAAAAATAATAGCAACAATTATGATGTTTTGTCAACATGTGATGTCTTCAGACAGTAAGGCCCGCCACTGTCTTACAATCCTCCACCAACCCGGACTTGGCCCCCGTGGTGGAGTATTGCCTAAACTTCCTGCGATGCAGGAAGGGACCCGTGCCCCAGCAGTGGGGACATGCCATGTTTGTATGCCGTCTCTCTTTTCTTTCACACTTGGAATGTTACATTCCTCATTGCTAAAAGATATCAAATTTCTGCAACTTCGTGTTACTTGATTCCGAACTATGTAAATGAAACATCATTGCGATTCTAAATTGTAAATTGCTCGGACGCGAGAGAATCAGGTTCGATTCCCAGTAGGGACATGTACTTACCTCTTTACAGTCTATTTATTCTTACTTGTCCAATTTAGTAAACAAGATCCTACCCGTAAACTGTAACTTTTTAGTCCAAAACTGCCATATTTCCATAAATGAAGTAACCTGGAACACTCTTTTAGATAACACGCTGCCAATTTTATAAACATAGTTCATGAATTTGCGAGAAAATGTCTAGTTTAGGCATCTAATCTCAATTTTAAGGTAAAAATTATATAATATATATGCACGCAAAAACACAAACTAAAATTAACTGTCGAGCAAACTGCCTCGAGACATACCGGAGCCAAAGGTTCCCATAACGCTTGCAGCGTTACCCCGCTGCACAGCGAGGGAGATCCTCTGCATCAAGTATGCCCCGGAGCGACAGTCCATGCCGCGGTTCCTCAGGCGACGCCCTAATTCCTTTATAAAGGCTCGTCCCTGGACTCCCAAAACCCCCGAAGTTTCAATGGCCAAAGGCACAAAGAAGTAATTACACATTAATGTGCTATATTTCAGACATTTGTGTCTAGCAGCCGCCTCCGCAGCAGCCCCAGCAGAAATTTCCGTTCAGCTTACATGAGACGGTGCAAATGTACAGACACATGTGGCATCCCAGAGCAGGGACCGACCTCTCTCCCACGGAATCATAGTGAGATAAAAATCTTATGTTAGAATCTTGTTTACTAAATTGGACAAGTAAGAATAAATAGACTGTATTTTCTATGTTGTGTACATTTTTGAAGTTATATTTAGTAGCAATACCACTCGCTAACGGCGAAGGAAAACATCGTGAGAAAAGCCGAGCGTCTATGGTGTTCCAATACTTTAGCGCTTGAAATTGCCAATCCGCGGTGGGCACGTTTGGTAGCTAAGCCCATACTCTCTCTCTGAGAGAAGGCCTGTGCCCTGCAGTAAGACGTATGAAGGCTGAATTATTACGTTATGTAAGAGTATCTTTATATTATATTCTTTTTGTTGCACTAACCCGTGCTAAGGACAATTTTAAAAACCTATTTAGAGGCTAAAAATTCCACCCCAGCCAGGACTTGAACCCGCAACCTCTGGCTATCAGTGTCAGCGCTCTTTCCAACTGAGCTAATGGGCAAGTGCCGGCATCAGCGAAACTTATAACCTCTTTACAATATTCTCTGTATTATTTACAGGCAGCGACGCAAATAATACAAGTGATGCAAATTGCTTCAACCAGAGTGCTTAGTGCCAGTTTGACAGATCCAATCGAATAACTTTACTACCGCGTTAATCGAGCATTGAATAGTGAGTATGACTAAGTTAACCGTTCGAACTGGCAAAACGCTGTCACAGTACAACTCGCACTCGCGTTTATTCGTGTTTTGGCTGGTAAACGTGTTCACTTCTTAACGTAAACCATTACAACTCGCACTCAGCAATTTTAATTTCCATACTTGTCGCTAGGTGGCGCTTCCTCGATGCCATAGAAATATGAGTTTACGTTAACGCGATCGAGTAGTTAAAAAACTCGCACTAAGCACTCAGATGTAGCTGCCTGTGTCGAGAGAGGTCGCGGGTTCGATTCCCGGCATCGGTGGAATTTTTAACCTCTAAATAGGTTTTTAAAATCTGTTTATATTATTAATACAGTTTACTGTACGTCCCGTATGGGGCATTGTGTATCTTTCAACCCCAGATATAATAGAAAGTTTTACAGTATTACGAATTATTCTGAAGAAACGGTTTTTAATATATTATAGTCGATTTAGGAATAGTGATGAGTGATAACTTATTGTCAGTCATCACTATTGTAGGAAAAGTTGATTAGCTGTCAGCTGCAGCTCAATTAATTTTTTTGCACTTGAGTAGTAGTTACATTGATGATTGTTTTTCTATTTTCCTTTCTTTTTTGTGACTAAAAATATTATATTTACCGAAAATGCAAGCGTTTTAGCATATTTTTGAATTATTTTTTGGCTTAACATGATGGAAGTAAATTTTGTAAGTTCCGGAAATAAAGTTACTATGTTTTCGAACAGACTATAACCTAACATAGATTTAAATTTTCTCCCTACCTTAAGTGTGTATTTTTTTTTATTAATATTATTAAACTTTATTGCACACGAAAGATTTAACCGGACATTACAAACGCAATAACATGTACACAGGCGAGCTTCTCACTGAAAGAGATTTCTTCCAGCAAACCTAAGAGAGTCGGAGAAGTAATAAAAAGCGGGTCTATATGCGTGTACAAAATGTACTACATAAGATTGAATATTTTTTAGTATAAATAATATTTATTTCCGAAATTAAAACCTCAAATCACTCACCTGCACAGCTCGCAAAATACTGGCTGGAAAGAATAAAAAATAAACCACCACACTAGACGTCCACTCGGTCACTGCGAAAGAAAAGGAAAAAGAAACTACTGGCCACTTTTAATTTTCTTATTTTTCTCGTTCGATCTGCTGACAGTTCGAAATTTAAAAACTCGAGCGCCGCGGCCGACCGTCCCAGCGCGATTGGAAGACATCAACGGGTGTCGCAGCACTTAATCGCATCTGACTTTATAAGGCCTTGTTCACATTTGCTAGCATATACCTACCCTATATTCTACCTTGCTATTCGTATTTGTAATTGTTCACAAGCGGACATAGATTTTTATCATTGACATAAATTTAGTACTGTTTAGGTAAATTGATTTCTTAATATTATTTATTTTAAAACTGTTTTTATACGGATTTATGCTCGTTTATTACATTTTTACAATTTTCCAACGTTTCGGCACTTTTTCAGGTGCCGTGGTCCCGGATGACTTAGGTGACAGGTGTCTTTTAGAAATCATTAACGGTTAGTTTACTACCCTCGGCAAAAATTACAAAAGTTAATTATGAAGTTACGTTCCAAAATAGACAAACCAATTATTTTTATATAAAGTCAACAATATTGATTATTAGTAATTGAAGTTAAAATTAAATTTATAAACTAATTACTTTATATGAACTTAAAGATACCGATTATTAATTGAAATTAAATTGATTTTTTTATTATTTATTCTACAGTCACACTTCTAGCAAGGGGGTCTCATGCACTTAAGCACTGGTTCCCATGCTACCGGTATGTTCCAACCACGATCTCTATTAAAATTTGGATGCCGGCGGATCTCTATTGCCTCACGTATCATTCTAGGGAAGAAACGGTCTTCTCGGGCTAGAACTTTAACTTTATCGAAATGTATAAAGTGGTTGGTACCGCTAAGTGTATGCTCGCTGACTGCAGATCTACCAGAGCGCTTATGTTTCACATCAGCGATATGTTCCTTCACCCGCTCAGCTATGGTACGCTTCGTTTGACCAATGTACGAGGAACCACATTCACAGTCAAGCTTGTATACTCCTGCCTCTTGTAAGGGAATCCTGTGCTTGACACTTCGCATGAATTGGTGTATCTTTCTTGGCGGCTGGTAGATGGTTCTGATTGAGGCGCGTTTCAAAATACTCCCAATTTTGTCAGTCACTCCTCTCTCAGTCTACAGCTCGTGTTAACCTTAGAAAATACTATATTATTTATTTTATTACATTTTTTCAAGTCTTTGACATTCTGTATTTAAGTGTTATTGCATGAGTTTATTTAAATGTTTTAATGCTTTTGATATGAGATTTATATGCCTATTAGGTAGAGCACAAACGAAACTGTATTTTTTACTATAACACCTGATGTACTTGTGTCTCATAAATCAATAAAATGAATTATGTTTTGTACGTACATCTATTTCCTTCTCCAATGTATTAGTCTAATCCATCCAAAGGTTGTCTAGAAGAGATCACTTTTATTAATAAGGCAATCTGTACTGTTTTGTTAAGAAATATCAGCATAATCCCCTTTTTTATGTCCAGTAAGGTGTTCTCTATTTCTATCTTCCTATTAGATGTATGTTTGTGTAAATTAGCAGACAAATTTATCGTGTTTTTTTTTACAATTTATAATTTTTTTACAATGTTCTAGTTTTGAGATGATCGAAAATTTAGCAAAATATTTTAATTTAACTTTTTACTTTTT
Source organism: Yponomeuta sedellus (assembly GCA_934045075.1). Classification (NCBI taxonomy): domain Eukaryota; kingdom Metazoa; phylum Arthropoda; class Insecta; order Lepidoptera; family Yponomeutidae; genus Yponomeuta; species Yponomeuta sedellus. The sequence continues at coordinate 8,633,380 of OW203751.1, read as the reverse complement.
TCATAGGTACCGACACGAAAGCTAGGCACCGAATTCAAGAAGTTAAATGGGAAAGATTGAGGGAAGGAGGTGTGTTGGGAGAAGAAAAAAGTTGTATCTCAGAAACATCAGAGAATGAACGGATGTAGGCTGCATCAAAGACCTCTTTCGGTTGGCAAAAAACAAAGAAGAATTTGCGGAACTGACGGCCAACCTTCATTAGTGGATAAGTATAGGAAGAAGAATTTTATACCACAACTCTTAACATAAACTTACGCATATATATCGGGGGGAAATCGAGGTTCTGCGACTTGCCAAGATCCTAACAGATCTTTAATAATTGTTTAATAATTGTTTCAACATTTAATAATTGTTTTGAGTAAGTACCCTTTAGAAATTTTAAAATAGAAACCTCAATGGGTTTCATATTCCAAATACAATTTTTCATATTTGTCTGGGCACTCCATCTGTGTTTTTTTTAAGGGAAAGCCTTTGTACAGAAAAGCATAAATAAAAATACATTTTTAGCATAGAGCACAAATAAAACTTTGCCGACTAACTGGGTGTTATACTAGATAATTAGTTTTATTGAATTAATTGTCATGTTAGTTCCAATATTTCTATTACACGAATATAATATAGTAGCCGAGGTATATTCTAAAAGTTAACAGACTGTATGTATGTATTTTGCCTATTTTCGTTAAAGTTAAATGCTAAAAGGGCATGTGAACAAAGCAAATGTGAACTAGGCTTTACGGCAAGTGAGTAAGTGCAGGGTAGGTACCTACGTCTTTGGTGCTATTGTATTGTTAGTAAGGCGATGTACGCTCTGTATCTTCATCTTTAAGGTAGATATTTACGTAATCAAGGGGAGTAGTGATAAATCCTTATGATAAATCTGGTCTAGCTAGCTAGGTTAGCAGAGTTTCCTAACCTTTTGTCGACCTAGGACCACTTTGATAAGATAAGATGAGATGAGATGCGGTGAGATGAGATGAGGTTAGGTGAGACGAGACGAGACGAGACGAGACGAGACGAGACGAGACGAGACGAGACGAGACGAGACGAGACGAGACGAGACGAGACGAGACGAGACGAGACGAGACGAGACGAGACGAGACGAGACGAGATGAGATTATTTTTGTATCTAAACTTAAAACATTTTTTATTATTTTTATGAAAAGATTAAATTGTATATGTATTTTTTTTAAACTTTCTTGAAGCAGACATTACAAAGGTTTTTAAATGATAATGTTTAGTAAGTTAAATGGGCTATAATATATTTTTTTTTTATTTCCGGTCATTAAGCAAAGAAACCAACTACGCACATATATAAAGAAACATCTCAATCTATCAAAATTAGAATGAATGGTTTTTTAGTCAATGGATGGATGTTTTATTTTCTTTCAGAAACAAACAGATATTTAAATGTTTCGGATGGTAACATATTATATCGTCGAAATCATCCCTTATATTAAATAAAATAGACTGCTTATTTCAAATGTGATAAAGTGATCCCTATCATTCTAATAAAGTCTCTAAATGTTTCAATACTTTTTTATAATGTACATATTCAACGCATTCTGTTCATTCAACGCAGATTGCTTTGAAAACTTCTATTTTATAAACATTTATTAAAAAAAACATCTATTATATACTAAATATAATTATCAACAACTATTTTACGTACACGACAGGGCCTTCCAGAAATACAAACACCCATACATATTTTTGTTGTAGCAAAGTAACTGTCACACATCACGTTACAAGTTCGAAAAGGTGTCCGTTTTTAAAATCTAGATTATTTTGAAGAAAATATGAACAAAAAACTCCTATGTGTGGAGATCCCGAGGCTCACAGTGAAGACTTGCTCTGACCACCACCGTAGTTCGCAGAACATAGGTTGGGAACCACGGCTCAAGGGGAGTAGTGAAATGATTTTGGGATTACGTTCCGGCTGGGGAAGGCCGAATTTTAATATAATTGGTACCTATAAACATCGTCATCATTGTGTGTTTTTCCATATTTTAAACGTCATTGGCTGCCTACCATAATTACTGTCATAGTCCTAATTCCTACTTTGCGACCTGAATTTAGTAAATTTTTCACCTTTTATGCTCTAAAATTGCTTCATATAAGACCTGCAAAGCGGGGCAAAAATCGAGTTTTATTCCCTAGGGAAAAAGTGTAAATACTTTTTAAATTACAAAACACTTAACTAGTCAAGTTAATCGGAACGCTGAGTTTTTTATAAGTACGTGCTGTGTGGTGTCAGCCTAGAGAATATCACCAACCCAAATTATTCCCGCGGGTGTCGTAAAAGGCGACTAAAGGACACAAACCGGGGGATGGGCAGCAGGGCCCCCTGCAGTACAATTCCACAAAACTGCGATCCCCAACCCGCATGCTTAGCGTGAGGATTATGGGCACTACCCCATATTATTATGTATTGTTTATGTATGTATGTAGGTAGATTTCTTTGATGGTTTATGTAGTTTATTCTTTACATTATTAGCTTTTATGTATTTGGGTAGATATCTATTTTGGCATGATTTTGTTATCTGTGTAAGTGTATTAGTATGTAGTGTATGTTGTGCACGTGAATAGACCCGTTTCACATCCCCACTCCAACACCCCAAGGTTTGCTGGAAGAAATCTCTTACAGAGATAAGCTCGCCTTTGTACATGTATTTTCTTTAATTGTATTTCTTTTTTTGTGTTTTTCGTGTACAATAAAGTATAAACAATAAACAAACCCCCCAATGATGGCACAACCTTGCGCTATGGCGCTCATTAGGGGAGGGCTATGTCCAGCAGTGGACTATTATAGCCTAAAAAAGAAGAAGATGCGTCTAAATGATTTCTGCGTTTTAGTGCCTCAGTGTACAGAAGTCGGTTTTGATTTTTTACTCTATAGTGCACAGGTTTGAAAAATCGGCAATAAAACAGGTTCCGTTGACCCGCGCCCTTAGTTGCCGTGCAGAAAGCACCTCGATTAGGGTCGAAACACATAAACGCGTTGCGGCGCCGCGCCGCTTAAGGTGCTACGGGGTAACTAGAGATAGTACATTGAAAAAAAAATCATGACTTGCGTTCACTTTTAAAACTTTTTTCTTGCTTACACTGAGGCCTGTGAGCGAGAAATAAATAACAGCGCCGCCATTTTCAGTCCCATTCTTTGATAACTTATTTTGAATCGATAAAAAACTGCACTACCTATCCAGTGTTGATTTTTCGTAAGCGTCGTTTTCGTTGTACTTATAATCAATGATTTCACAGATGCTTTTCCATGGCCTTTGTTTTATTAATTTGTTTTTGTATGTTTCGTCACAAGAATTCCAAAAACCATGTCATTCCTGAACCAAACATATAATAAATAGATGTGTATCAACGGCAGATAATTTAATTTTAAAACTGCTTCTCGGTTTATGCGTGTTGTTTTCAACATTGATATAAATAAACTGAATTATGTTTGAAAAGCTATTTAGAGGCTAAAAATGCCTGTACGTAATACAGAGAATAGTGTAAAGAGGTTAGAAATTTCCCTGAAGCCGGTGAGTTGGAAAGAGCGCTGGCACGGATAGCCAGAGGTCGCGGGTTTGAATTCCGGCATGGGTGGAACTTTTAGCCTCTAAATAGGTTTTTAAAATTGTCCTTAGCACGGGTTAGCATTAAAAATAAAAATAGTATAAACTGAATCATTGTCAACAAGTATGATGCCGTGCCGGTGAAGTTCGCACCGCGACGCGCCACTGGCGAAATAAGGCGTTTCGGGGCGCTAACTAGCGCTACCAATGTAAAAAAATCATGACTTGTTTTTAAAAACCTATTTAGAGGCTAAAATACCACCTAAGCCGGGATTCAAACCCGCGACCTCTGGCTATCCGTGCCAGCGCTCTTTCCAACTGAGCTAATGGGCGACGCACCGGCATCAGCGAAATTTCGAACCCCTTTACACTATTCTCTGTATTACGTACAGGCAGCGACATCTGGCTGTAGTAATTTGCATCACTTGCAGCCCCAAGTACCTACTTTGCAGTTAGGTTTTACATCGGAATGATATCGCTGTATGATTTATGTTATAATACGTTTTTATGTAAAAGTGAACGTGACAACTGTGACAACTATTTTTAAAGCTTACAGTCTAGAACCTATGATCAATAGATTAGAACTTAAAGTCCTTGGTTGTTGATTCTAGGCTCTAGACTTAGAGAAAATAGGCGATGTTATTTGTCTCATGCTCGCATTAAGCGTTACGACGCCGTTTGTATCTAGTATTTCTCATTATATTTTTGTCGTGATGGTTTATGCTAAAAATCAGCGCCAAACGGTTTTGCATGCGTCTCCGGGCGGCATATTGCTGAACATGGGTCCATTTGCCGGGGCTTTTACGTTAATATTTTTAATGTAAAATAACACTTAACTGGTACATGGTTCTGCCTCAGCCTCTAAATAGGTTTTTAAACCTATTTAGAGGCTAAAAATTTCACCCATGCCGTGAGTCGCCCATTGGCTCAATTGGTAGAGCGCTGGCACGGATAGCCAGAGGTTGCGGGTTCGAATCCCGGCATGGGTGAAATTTTTAGCCTCTAAATAGGTTTTTAAATTTGTTCCTTAGCACGGGTTAGTGCATTAAAAATAAAAATAGTGTAATGGTACATGGTTGTAAGAATTTTAACTTTGTAACAATTTAAAATTCTTACAACTATCTACCAGTCTTGTGTACTATAAGTAATGTAAACTTTGTGTTTCGGCAATAAATGTAGTTCACTTTCACTGTCACTTTAATAATAATAAATATTCATGGACAATATTGTAGGAAGAGACCCGTGCCCCAGCAGTGGGGACATATAAGGGTTGATAACGTATTCATGGACATATTACACAGACCTCATTAGCCCTATACTAAGTACGACTAAATTTCTTGTGTTATACTTAGGTGCTAACTCGACGATAGATTTAATACAATAAAAAATACATAGATAACATCCAAGACCCGAGACAAACTAGAAAAGTTCGTTTCCTAGTTTGAACCCGAGACCTTCGGTTTTACAGTCAGCGTGCCAAACCGCTGCGCCACTGAGGCCGTCAAACCTTTCTTATGCTTGTGTCCACGAAAAACTGAGAACCCTACTGTACGACAATAAAACGCTGTTATTGGCTTTAAATCTTATTCATCTTATTCTATGTAAAAATGCCTCGTGTATAAGCTGTTGGTTTTCCAATAAACAATAAAACAAAACAAAACGCTCTTTTTCGCGACGCCACAACGCCGCAACGCAAACTGCCGATTTTAGCGGCGTCGCAACGCGGTTATGTGTTTCGGGCCTTAATGTTACCGTTAAGTATTTGTGATATACAAAAAAGACGATGTTTTCCTTCACCGTTAGCGTGTGGTATTGATGCTACAAATTGCGATACGCTGATGAACATAACTTTTCATTTACACAAATTCATAGGTACATTACATGACAGCCGGCACCAACGTATGTTTGACTGCCTTGTTGGTCTAACCGTTAAGGCACTTGGGTACCAAGACAGATGTTGTATAGAATCAGGCGTTACTTTGCGGAAATCCCTAGTAGCATTAAAAAGTTAAAATCACTTTGCTAAATTCCGCCAAAAATTTGAATTTGATTTGAAAAAAAATTTTTGGCGGAATTTAGCAAAGTAATTTTAACTTTTTAATGCTACCAAGACATAGGTCGTAGTTTCGATTCCCACTGCCGGCTGCCGTACATTTGTACAAGTGGCCTCAGTCCGGGTGTATTTTTTTCATGTTTGTGACGTCCTTCCCTGGTTACCATAGTTTGGGACCAGGTCAAGTGATTGTGTTGTTTGGAAGTTATCTTATAAGATAAGATAAGATAAGAATACTTTGTTGTACACTGGAAAAACAGCAAATACAAAATAATTACAAATATACATAGTACAAGTGGCGGCCTTATTGCTAAAAGCAATTTCTTCCGGACAACCTTACGATGGAAAGTTGCTGAAGGAAATTAGAAAGACGGGTAGCCAGTGTAAATTTGAATATTCGATATCAACCCTTTATAATTATGTCCCAACTGTTGGGGCACGGGTCTCTTTCTGTATGCTTTGAGTATTATCAAAAGAATATTATTAATAATATTCTTATCTTATCATTAAAGTCGCTATCATAGTTTTATTGTGCCACCACCAGGTGGGACTAATGCTGGGAATAGAGAAAGAAACAAATATTCATTGTGAATTTAAGCCAAAAAAAATTTAATCGAAATTGGACACCACAACGCGTTCTTATGGAGGTAAATGAAATGAAAAGGTTTTATTCAAAGTAGCGCAGAAACTGCGGCTTAATGAACGTTACAATCCAAACTAGGAGTCCATTTCAAAATCTAGATCATTTCGGAGAATATATGGACAATGTTGGCGCAGCAGCGAAACGGTCCAATGCTGGCGCCCCTCTTCACCTTTTCCGCGGACACCCGAGAGCGGTATTCACTTTTTGATTGCAACATCAAGATTACATGCATTTTTGTCTTCTCCTTGATAAATATTATTTTGTAACAGGTAATCCATTAAAACTACAGTCCACAATCGAATACTTTCATTTACCACGAAACAGACAATTGACTACAAACTTCGTCTTTTCTAAGTCTATTCGTCTATTTCTCTCTAAACTAAGTCCTTAATTAACAGAGTTTACATCTTCTTTTTCTTCTTCAGGCTATATTAGTCCACTGCTGGACATAGCCCCCCCCCTAATGAGCGCCATAGCGCAAGGTTGTGCCATCATTGGGGGGTAATGCCCATAATCCCCACGCTGGGCATGCGGGTTGGGGATCGCAGTTTGGTGGAATTGCACTGCAGGGGGCGCTGCTGCCCACCTCCTGGTTTGTGTCCCTTAGTCGCCTTTTACGACACCCGCGGGAAGAATTTGGGTTGGTGCTATTCTCTAGGCCGACACCACACAGCAACAGAGTTTAGATAATTATTATAAAACATAGAACTCATACATTGTACTGGCCAGACCTCATTGTCATCTAAATAATCCTTTATGTTATAGTAGCCCTTTTGGCACAAAATGTACTTAATACATTTTTTTAACCGCGTTTCAGGAAAGCTTAAATATCTTCAGGGTTTTATTATAGAAGCGTATACCCCATGAAGGATTTATTAACCTTTGCTAGCCTAAATAGTGGAAATGAGTGTTTATGTTTATTTCTAGTATTTACATTGTGTTGGCAAAGTTTAAAAGTTACTGATATTTTTCCTGACGTAAATAATGTTTTCATAGATATACTGACTGGCATGTGTCAGGATGTTAGAATCTCTAAAGAAATATGTTTATTGTAAATGTCAGGAATCCGTTACCACTGGTATCCTTTACTTCTAGCCTATCAAAGTATCAGCCATTAGTACCAACTAATGAATTGCCAGTTAATTAATTAGTCGATTATGTAATTCATCTACCGATTCATTAATCAAGGAAGTTGCAGTTGGAGAATTTTAATGGCAGTATTTGTCATCGGTGTTTTCCACGTCAAGGTACAGTCTGTTGGCTTTTAGAATATACCTCGGCTACTACTGGATAGAATCGAATATATTCGTGCAACAGAAATATCGGAACATGTATGACACTTAATTTCAAAATTGGAACTAATAACTAATAACACTAAGTTTTACATAGAGCAGAAAGTAGTATTACATTCGTGTGCTTTCGGCGAAAACCGAAGCCTACTCTAGAGCCCGAGGTATATTCTTAAAGCTAACAGACTATACTTAGTGAACGTCAAAGCTGTTAGTTTTACAATCAATAAATTATGCGGAGAAGAAACTGAAATGATACTCCACATCTATTCTCGTGCCGTCCGCATCCAGGGACACATAGTTAGTCGAAATCGGTATTATTATTAACCCTTGTATGTCCCCACTGCTGGGGCTCGAGTCTCTTTCTGTATCGCAGGAAGAGACCATTAAGTGACATACAATCCTCCACCAACCTGAGACACATAGTAGTTATTTTATTCTTTTAAATGCACTAACCCGTGCCGTACAATTCTAAAAACCTAATTAGGGGCTCAAAATTCCACCCGTTCGAATCCCGGCATGGGTGGAATTTTTAGCCTCTAAATAGGTTTTAAACATAGTAGTTATGCTAAATTTAATATTGTATAATTTAGGTAATTCAATGCAATCAGGTAGTTTGATCTAGATTTTTTGTCAGAATTCAATGATTTGACCTCCTTTTGTTTCTGTTTATAGATAGACCAGCTTAAAGCTTAAGCTTTTTTCAGATTAACTTACCTATTTCCGGTCTAGACAGAAAATTCAATCAGGTAGTTTGGTCTAGAAGTCCAAATAGAATTCAATGTTTTTGACCTTCTGCTGTGTCGGTTTATACACAGACCTAGATTTTTGAACTATTTTCAGATTAATTTACCTATTTCCTGTCTAGACAGATAATTCAATGCAATTAGGTGGTTTGGTCACGAAGTTTTGATAGAATTCAATGTTTTTGACCTCCTTTACTCCTCCTCGAAGCGCTCGTGGCCTAGTCAAACCGAACCGAGTGATTGGAATCAATCACCTGACTTAAGCAACAACAGGCGCGGCCAGGTGCAAGATGGGTGTCCACCCCGTGACTACCGCTAGCGGCGTTTTTCGAGCGCTTCCGTGCATCGCAAGGCACGTTAAGCCGTTGGTGCCGGCTGTCATGTCGTGACAGTCGTTAAGTCATGTCAGTGGGGCGGCCTGACAACTTCTGACAGAAAGGCCCGCCGCGCCACTGTCTTACAATCTTCCACCAACCCGGACTTGGCCCCCGTGATGGAGTATGGCCTAACCCGTGCCCCAGCAGTGGGGACATACAAGGGTTGATATCGACCTCATATTCTTTCTGTTTAAGGCCTTCGCAGACGTTGGATGGATGCTTCTTCTTCTCCCTGTGTACCTTGTCTCTTGCGTATAGGTGTTATTAGTTTCCTTGTCTTGTGTAGAACTTTATTATAAGATATATGTATGTTTAGTAAGTAACGGTATGTAAGTGTATTATTATTAAGTATATGTAGGTATGTATCGATATTCAGATTTACACTGGCTACCCGTCTTTCAAATTTCCTTCAGCATCTTTCCATCGTAAGTTGTCTGGAAGAAATTGCTTTTAGCAACAAGGCCTCTAATTGTGCTATGTGTATTTGCAATAGTTTTGTATTTGTTGTTTTTCCAATGTAAAATTCCAATAAAGAATATTCTTATCTTATCTTCTTCTTCTGGCTGTCACTTCCATGTGGAAGATGTCTTGTCAAGAAACAAAGAAGGATATGTATTCTACTTTGTTTCTTGCCAAGACATCTCCGACGTTGGCTACATCCCTCCATTCCCCGACGTTTCTGAGCAACGACTAACTTCTTCTCCCGAAACACCTCCTTCCCTCAGTCTAGCCCATCATCATAAAAGCCTGCGCAGACGACGACCTTGTAGGAAGTCCTTGAATCGTAAAAAAATGTCCTCCGAGTACTTACCTAGTTAGTTAGGCCTGACATTTCCACACTTAGCCTCACAGTTGGGCCATTGTACGTAGCAAGCGCTGAGGTACGCTAACACCTCAGACACTAGGGTTTCCTTACGATGTTTTGCTTCACGTCAGCGAGTAGTATTGCTGCTGTAATTTCACAAATGTACATAACTTAGAAAACAAAGCCATTGGTACATGCCGGGGTTCGAACCCACGACCTCCCGATTGAGAAGTCGGAGTTCTACACCGCTCCGCTACCACCGCTTATCCTCCGAGTACTTGTCGCGGACTCAACGCCTACGGTGTGTGGTCATTTCTTCATCGAAAATTGAGTAAAGCGTATGCTATGGAAGCAAATATTCTGAGATTACGTTGTGTTGTAATTTACATGAAGTTGAAAAAAAAAGGCGTTTTAAAAGAAAACACCGAAATTTCGCGGTCTCTCGATGTCCTCGGTAACTTGAGGGACTTTTTGTACGGGGTACTTTGAGACCTTTGCTTGCGTTATTCGATACAATTTATAAGAGATCTATATCGACGGACAAAAAAGTACTCGCGGGATAGTCCCCCGTCTGCGCAGACCTTTATATGTAGATAGACCAGCTCAAACTATTTACTATTTGCTGTTCAGATTAAGTTACCTATTTCCGGTCTCGACAGAAATTTCAATGCAATCAGGTAGTTTGGTCTAGAAGTTTAAATAGAATTCAATTTTGACCTCCGTTTCTCTTCGTCGAAGCGCTCCTGGCCTAGTCAAACCGAGTGATTGGAATCAATCACCTGACTTAAGCAACCACAGGCGCGGTCAGGTGCAGGATGGGTATCCGCCCCGTGACTGCCGCTAGCGACATTTTTCGAGCGTCCGTGCTTTGCAGGGCACGTTAAGCTGTTGGTGCTGGCGGTCACGACATGACAATATTACACTATCATAGATATATGATCAGATCACAGATGTAGGACTCATATTTATATGAAAAATCTATGACAGTGTAATGTCAACATATGATTCATATGGTCTATGATCATAGAAGTATGATCCTATTTGACAGCATGCGTACAATTATGATCATATTTCTAACTTCAGAGTTACTAGTAGATGATCCTTTGCACTGATTGGACATTTCAAATGAGTTTTTGTTTTGAAATGAATAGACAATATATTACACTATTTTTATTTTTAATGCACTAACCCGTGCTAAGGAACAAATTTAAAAACCTATTTAGAGGCTAAAAATTTCACCCATGCCGGGATTCGAACCCGCAACCTCTGGCTATCCGTACCACCGCTCTACCAATTGAGCCAATGGGCGACTCACGGCATCAGTGAAATTTCGAACCTCTTTACAATATTCTCTGTATTACGTACAGGCAGCGACATCTGACTTAAGCAAATTGCATTACTTACAGCCCCGACTACCTACTTTGCAGTTAGGTTTTAACATGTACGTAATACAGAGAATATTGTAAAGAGGTTCGAAATTTCACTGATGCCGTGAGTCGCCCATTGGCTCAATTGGTAGAGCGCTGGTACGGATAGCCAGAGGTTGCGGGTTCGAATCCCGGCATGGGTGAATTTTTTAGCCTCTAAATAGGTTTTTAGACAATATATTAGTTAAATACGTCTCCGTCCATACGGAGGTACATTTTGCAGGACTTTGTCTTCCAGTCTAAGTTCTTCTAGTGCTATTTTAATGACTCCTATCTCTCGCAATCCACGGTCTAACCCAAAGACGTCGATTGTTCCTTTTTTAATTCTTTACTTTTTTCTACCTCTGGGAAATTACTATACTAATTGCGCTCAAAGCAATGGAAAGCGGGGCTAAATTGGTATGCATTTTCATTACCTATGACGTGGATATGACCTTATAATGTAATATGCAATTAAAGAGCAGCATCATAGAAAAAAATTATCATAGAATTTGAGAGACATGACATAATATTTCTATGATGAATATATGATAGACTAATATCGGCCTAAGCCATATCAGAGGCCTTATGGGCGGCTTGATAACTTTTGATAGTAAGGCCCGCCACTGTCTTACAATCCACCACCATCCTGGGCATAGCCCTCGTGGTGGAGTATGGAAAGAAAGAAAGAAGAAAGAAAAACATTTATTTAACGCCACATAGACTTACAAAATTTGACAGGAAAGGAAAATACAGAAGAGCAGGAGTAAAACAAAAGCAAAAGAAAAGACGAACTACAGATGAAAGAAATGAACATAAAATCCAACGGTACACAGTATGTCGATGCAGCGGAAAAAAGGCCTCATGCTCAGTATAAGCTGAGGGTTTACACCCACAACACTGATTTTCAGCAAGGGCCTTATCTGGTGACTCACGGAGCATCAAAACGGAACAAACACGCACTCACACTCACATATGCAGCCATACTTTCACGCATACAAGCACACTCACAATTATATACCTATATACATACATAGTGATAAATAATACACAATAATAATACACACTACAAATACTTAAGTGGATATTAATGAATACATAGCAATTTCAACTAAATTAAATACACTGTTTAATATCTTGACTTGACTCGTGCGCAGGAATAATGGAGGTCATGCTGGAAGAGGAAAACTTAGGACTTCTGGGAAGTCCACAAATAACCTTTAAGTTTCACCTTAAAGGTATACTTGCTGGTAAGGACTTGGAGAGGAGGAGGAATGTCATTCCAGCATTTACCATTCCAGTATGGCGTAACCTTCCTGCGATGTAGGAAGAGACCCGGGCCCCAACAGTGGGGCCATACAATGGTTCATAACACCAATAACAACACAAAGTATCGATTGAATTGGTAAAGTGTAAAAATGTTGATTTAAAAAGTGTACTTAGATTAAAAGACGTATCAAGATTATTTACATGCTTTAAGTACCTAAACATGGTTTACACGTATAGTAAACTTAAATCTGTCGCATAATTTAAAAATGGAACTGTCATTTATTTAACTCCGAATCATGTCAACCATGGAAGTAATTTATCCAAGTTTTTTTTTTCAAATTTAGAACTGGCTTGCTAATAGGACACTGTTCATTGAAAAAGAAAAAAAGAACAAATGACATTCCATGGCGGGAAATGGTTATTCGTTGTTCAAATAAAAGGCCCTGCCTAGGTAATAATCAGCTTTAATTACCGCGCATTATTTGAGAAAAAGTACCACACGAGCCTTGGCTACAACTAGGCATTGATGGAGTTGCATAATTATGTGTTCCTCGGCTTCGCCTTGGCCAATAATAACACGTACGTCCGTCAATACCTCCTTTGCTGCTCATTGCAGTAATGTACCAATTTACCATCCTATTAGCAGTTTTTAGCACGATCAAACCCCGATTAAGGCCCTCTAAAAGTGTTTTTAATACAGTTGCTCAAAAAGTGGCGTATTGCAGGGACGCATAGCGTTCGGGATGTGGGCTATTACATACTCGAGCGTTTTCTTTACCTTTACCGAACTCGTGCGTTCACTATTAAAAAAAAATACCACGAAGTTTAAAAAAAAAATCATAGAAGCTTTTATGATTCATGCAAATATTTCTAAAAAGAAGCTACTAATTTGTTCCAATATCAGATTTAATGATATTGATTCTATGTGTTAGGTCAGGTTTTATTTCATCTCAATAAATTTAATTTTAAATTCATATCAATAAAAAAAATCTACTAAAGACTTGGCTGTATGGGTATATACTATTTTTATTTAGGCAGCACTTATGTTTTCCCCTATTATTGTGAAAAATTTGGCTAATGCTTTGGCATTTAGGGTTGTTAATGGCAATCATGAAATCTTATTAGGTTTACATAATGGCAACTGATGTATTTGCTTTTAAGAAGATTTGAGAAAAGATGGTCAGAGTGGAGTTTTTTTTTCCGCTGCCTTTTTCTCCACTACAATACGGCCCGAAGGCGGCGGCTTACATTTTACATTGTACATTGACATTCAGCAAACAGAATGTAAATTCTTTACGTTGAAATAAAATGATTTGAATTTTGAATTTGAACTATTTTTATTTTTAATGCACTAACCCGTGCTAAGGACAACTTTAAAAACCTATTTTGAGGCTAAAATTTTCACCCATGCCGGGATTCGAACCCGCGACCTCTGGCTAATCGTGCCAGCGCTCTCCCAACTGAGCTAATGGGCAAGTGGCGGCATCAGCGAAATTTCGAACCTCTGGCACGGATAGCCAGAGGTTGCAGGTTTAATTAGGTTTTTATATGGGTTTAAATAGGTTTTTGTATGGGTATAGTTCCCTTTGCCTACCCAGAATGGGTGAAGAAAAAATATCTCTGCTTATATTTACGGTTGGCGCCATTTTCCATTGGTTAGTTGAGTTTTTTGTGTTTTTATTATTATATTAGATTGCTTAATTTTTTCGCAACTGTATTAAGAAGTATTTTTAATAGCCTACACCTACATCAAGTCAAAGGCTTCCTCCCTTTGCGACCAAAATTTTCGATCGTTTGCCACATCTAACCGCTCCGGAAAAATTTGTCTAGATCATCCCGCCATCGAAGCGCTCGTGGCCTAATGGAACCTTAGAGTACCTATAATATACTCTAAGAGTGGAACCGAGTCATTGGAATCAAGCACTGGGGTTAAGCAACGACAGGCGCTGTCAGGTGCTGGATGCAGAAGGTGACCATCCCGTGACTACCGCTGGTGGATTTTTTTCCGAGCGTTTCCGTGTTTCGCAAGGCACGCTAAGCCGTTGGTGCCGGCTGACATGTAAGGGCAGACATTAAGCCATGATAAAATAAGATATTACATATTTTAAACTTTTGCGACTTGTACACATAGTTAGAATATTTTAGGGGCTTAATCGCGTAGTAATAGACAAGTTTTACATTGAATAAAACTTGTATTATTGAGCAGAGACGATGCACAGCATCTAAAGTGAGATTGCGCGGTCTTTATTTCTGGCAACACTCAGGAAATACGTCACAATTTTGATAACCCCACTCTATGAAAATGGCATGACATCCGTTCTGGTCACCTGAGCTTGAGCAAGGGCGATCTACCCTCATAGAAGTCTCTCACTCGCCAGGAGGCCTGAAAGGGATGCTGTGCATCGTCTCTGCTCAATAATACAAGTTTTATTCAATGTAAAACTTGTCTATTATATCGGCATGTGACGATGCACAGCATCTAAAGTGAGAGATGTGTTTATTAACTCCTGGTGACCACGGACGATGCTATGTGAAGTATCGAGTATAGATACTATAAAAAGGAGAAAATTAATTTGAGTTGATTACTCATTTTACTATTGAATAAAAAGCGGTCATGTACACAAACTGCCTATAATATTGTGGTAATGAATAATTACAATCAAATAACAGAAATTAGGCACTTTCCAAGTGAAATAATTAGGTATTCACACAATTGGCTCAAAATTTAAAGTAAGACAATGCCTCGATTGATTATTATCAGTTTTTCTTATAATTTGTTTACAATAAAACTTTTTGAAGGTATTTTCACTACGCCAGTTACCACGAGACAAAATATCTTCAATGGGAAGGTTTTCAAACCAGTTAAGGGACGCTACCGCTGAGCGAAAACTACCAGGAGAAGCTTTAATATTGGCGTCTTTCAAAACTGTCTTAACCCAGTTACCAATTAAGGTTCTAGAAGCTGATTTACAATCGCCAGTAATTGACACAAAAAGGGAATTATTACAATCAGCTGTGCGTCTATCCTTTCCCAATTGGATAACCTTTCTTATCCAAAAAACTGGACAAACATTTTTATTGGGATGCTCTAAAAGTTTCCACCCTGATTGTCTATATGTAGCGGTGTCAGTTTTTGAACCAAAAACTGGCCACAATGTTATGGCCTTTCTATCATCAACAAAATGTTGTGGGGATGTTCTTAAAAGAGTAAGGTCATGGACACGTCTGCCTGATGCTAACAAAAGTATACAGCTCAATCTACGTGATGCTTCAAACAGAGAAATCCTATGTGGTAGATTATTGCCTAGCCACGTGAACATGTCATTTGGGTCCCAAACTGAAAGTTTTGTGGCTTTTGGATTCTGTAAAGATATAGCTTTTAAGACATGTTTAATTAGGAAATGAGAGCCAAGATCAGGATGTTTTGACTGGCTAAAACAATTTATAACAGACTTGTGCAATAATATTGTAGAAAAGGCATACTTTTTATCTATATGCAAGTGTGCTAGATACCTTGCCAGAGAATTTGGATCAGCGAATTTATGATTAAAGTTATTGGCTGCGCACCATTTTATCCAACGATCCCACGCTGGTTTATAAGTTTTAAGAGTTGATTCTCGCCAACTCGCTCTAAGTAGATTTCTTTCCGCGTCGGACCATGACTCTATTAAGTTAGCCCACCCCCAACTTTCCATATTAAAAGTTTCATTTCTTGTACCTGTGGAGGAGGCAAGCCTGTGTTCTGATCTACTAAGACCTGGGGTAGGTTCTGAATCCTGACCGGTCTGCTGAGTGCTCGGCGGCGCAGGTCCGGTAGCCAGAAGGCGTTGGACCACATCGGCGCTACTAACAGGTAGGTGCCTATCGCAGAGTTCAAGTGATGGAGGACACGAGGAATCAGGTTCGGCGGAGGAAATACCCACGCTAGCTCGTACTGCCAAGTTCTGCTGAAGGCATTGTAAAACACTGCTGATTTGTCCGAGCAATCCATGGTGGCATAATCCTTCACAATGTTGGTCTGCTTTGAGGCAAACAAATCTATCCTGGGTACACCGAACTTCCGAAACACTGAGACTAGAGCTGGTCTTAGTAAATGCCATTCCTATACACCTTTTCCTCGGGACAACCCATCGGCCACATGGTTGAGTCGGCCTGGTAAGTACACAGCTGTCAGAGTTACACTCCATTTGTCTAGAAGATGCATCAGTTGGTAGGTTAGGTCTTGCAGTACAACTGACTTCGTCCCTCCCTCGTTTCTTATGTACGCCACAACGGTTCGATTGTCTGTCTGTAGAATCACATGACATCCTTTCAATTTGTGTTTGAAGTGAGATATTGCAGCTATGGTGGCATACATTTCTTTCTGGTTGCAATGCCAATTGACTTGAGACTGGTTCCACCTGCCGGAAATCAGAGAGTCGTCCATTTGAGCTCCCCAACCATAGTCTGCTGCATCGGTTGCTAAGAAGTACTGGATCCGAGATTGATGTAGGCAATCTGTTGTATGCGATTGTTCCGCTACCGTTATCCACCATTTTAAGTCGTTTCTTACTGCAGGAGGGATCTGCACCCGCTGTAGAGGTGATTGGTGCTGAAGAGCTCTCGCCATTCGCTGCATGTGGCGGCAGTGCAGCCGACCTCGGGGTGTCACGAAACTTGCAAAGTTGTATGTTCCCAGCAGGATCTGACATTCTTTTAGAGATACCTTGTTTCTTTGGATTACTCGACTTGACATCTGTATTATTGTACGTACCTTCTTGATAGGGAGCGCTTTGGTATTTCGACGCGTGTCCCAAGTCAGACCGAGGTATTCTAAGGATTGACATGGCCGCAGGACCGATTTCTCGTAGTTTATTGTCCAACCCAGGGACTCCAGCAGGCAAGTAGTTTGTTTGGCCTGTAATTTGAGTAGGCTTCGAGACTGATTTACTATCAAAAAATCGTCCAAGTAGACTAGTACTCTCATACCTCTTTTCCGAAGTTGATGCGCCGTCCAGTTCGAGAGAGCGGCGAAGTTTTTCGGTGCGCATGAAAGTCCGAATGGAAGGCTGGTCATTTGCAAAACCTGGTGCTTGTATATCAGTCGAAGAAATTTCCGGTGGGCCTCTGCTATGGGTACGTGGAAGTAAGCTGACGAAATATCCAGTTTTATCATCCAATCTTTTTTCTGAAGAAAATGTGGCACTTGATGATGAGAAATCAATTTGAATTTCTTCGGTACTATGTATTGATTCAGTCGTTTCAAGTTGAAGATAGGTCTGTCCGATCCATCGCTCTTCTTGGTTAGGAACATTGTCGAGAAAAAACTGGGGCCCAGTTGATGCCGATCGGGTATTTCTAGAACTTGCTGTTTCACTAACCGGTTTATTTGTTTTGTCATTTGGTCGGTCTCTATTGTTTTGAAACGCTGGCAAATGTGAGGCTTTGGTTGAGCAAGCACAGGTTTGGAGGTAAATGGGAGACGCAATCCTGTGATGACTTTCAGAAGGGCCTGCGGAGCCCGAAGCGTCTGCCACTGTCTCCGATACGCTCGAAGACAGCCTCCCTGAAAATGACGTGTGGGGAAGTGGTAGTCACTTGCGGTCAAACTTTTTCCTTGTTGCCCTTCTTTCCTGACGGGTCTTTTGTCTTTTGCATTGTTCTTGGCAGAGAAGTTAAAGTCGCGTTTAACGTCTTTAGGGCGTTGTGTCGATGTTTCGGAGCGAAAGAACTGTTTACCTGTGTCACGGGGAGCAGCAGGTTTGGTCTTGGGTCCCTGTCCGGCACTTTTTGAGTCTTTGCTTTGACTGAACCACGGTCGAACCCACTTGTCTATACCACCGGTGTTTTTGATGTAAGCCTGAACCATCGCGTCATCGAAGAGATGCTGGGTACTCGGGGGGATTTTACGCAAGCCTTCCCGAAGAGTTTTATTAGGGATTTCCATCAGGATACGCTCCCGACGATTTTCAATGCATTCAGCTCGTTTTCCGCAAACGATCTGCATGACTTCTTCACTAATTTTGTGAAATTTTGATGTCGGACTAAACAGTTCCGAAATGTAGTTGAAAATATTAGGGGGCGTGAGAACCGTGTTTGGGTTAGCGACCCAGTCTACGAACTGTTGCAGGTTCTGCTTCAAAGTATCATGATGTGTCAACAAAGCATTACATAACCCTGCTAACGCCTTTTCAGTAGTGTCCAGACAATCTTTTCCCTTTAATAGTTGACGAAGTCCGTCGTTAATTTCGAGGTCGATAAAACCGGGACTAGCAATATAGTTTTTTAAGGCATCCTTAAAAAACTATATTGCTATATATTGTACCTGACGTCCTTCCAGGAATATTCTCCGAATTTCTGCAGACTTTGTAGGCGGTTCAGATGCTGGGGATCCGCAGGAGGTGCAATTGGTTCTTTGACTGACGTCTTAATGAAACCTAGATCGAGTTTCGGAAGAATGTCTCGGTCGATGCAGTTGTCTGGTCTATTTAAAAGCGTAAACGATTCCGGCCGTAACGGTTGCTGCGACGTGCTGGGTTTAGAAAAAATGGCGGGAATCGCACTTTCATTTTTGTTTTCATTACGTAACAATAACTCCGAAATAGCTCGCATTTCTTTTAGAAGTTCATTAAAACCACTGTGCATCTCACCTGGCTTCCTCTTCTTTACCTCTGCTCCTTCATAGTGGTCAGACGAGCCCAACCGCTTGCGAAAGCGCGACGGTGGCTCGTCGTCCGATGAGACCTGCCTCTTACAGGAATGTGGCCGTGGTTCGTCATCAGACGAAGGCTTGCGCTTGCGAGTGCGCGGCCCAGGCTCAACCTCGAGGCCCGTCTCCAGGGCAGGCGAAGGCGAGTCGTTACTTGTCGGTACCACGAGGTACACGTCACGATCACTAGATTCACGATCACTCATTGCACTAACACTAAATCCGTTATTTTCACTTTAATGTAGCACTCGCGCAACTTTTCAGACAAATAACTGACTTCAAGATATTCGAATTAACGATTTTTTCACAAAATTGATCAAAGTTTCGACTTGAGCTGTTGCTTCAACGAAAAAAGACGACGCTATGAGGGTAGATCGCCCTTGCTCAAGCTCAGGTGACCAGAACGGATGTCATGCCATTTTCATAGAGTGGGGTTATCAAAATTGTGACGTATTTCCTGAGTGTTGCCAGAAATAAAGACCGCGCAATCTCACTTTAGATGCTGTGCATCGTCACATGCCGATATAATTTATTGCTATTTTACCCCGACGTTTCGACGACGTTACAGCCATCGTGGTCACGAGAAGACTGATGGCTGGCACCCGTTCGCATCTTCGGCTGATAGGTTTCAGACTACCCTCAATCAGCTATCACAAAGCACTATTAGGGTTGCGACACACTACACTGACAATGTCGGACGATAAGCCATGCGACTTTTTTCCACTCGAACACATCTTGATGACGGGATCCCACGTTTGCGACAGTTTGAAACCACATTCCCGATTAAAATTTTTGTGTTCCTTAATTTCAACCGCTTCACGCACAATTCGGCTATAATAATGGCGATCGTTGGAAAGCACCGATGGTTTGTGCAATTCTATCCAGTGGTTTGATCCTGATTCAAGAAGATGTTCCGCTATCGCTGACTTTTCCACCTGGCGGTTTTTGACAGCTGCGATAATGTTCCTTGACTCTTTCAGCAATGGTCCGCTTAGTGTGTCCGATATAAGAATAAGATATTTTCCCGCAGTAAAACGTAGCCTATTTGCTAACCCAGGGTGTCAGCTAACTCCATACCAAATTATATTAAAATAGCTCCAGTTTTTGAGACGTGAACTAACAATACGATCTCACAAACTCGCCTTTATAATATTACTAGCTGACCCAGCGAACTTAGTACCGCCTAAAAGTCGATTCTTTGTTTATTATTTTTTTACCTCTGTACTTAAAGGAATATTCTAAGAAAATAATTAGCGAAATCGGTTCAGCTGCTCTCGAGATTTGCGCTTACCAACACATGCAGCGATTCAGTTTTTAATATAGATTGACAGACAGGAATAATTTTGTACGATATGGTACTAAGGACGCGCAGCTTAATAAACTTTTACGTTGTGTAATTAATTGCGGATTTTTTTTTTCTTGAAAAAAATAGGTCGGACGATTTATCGATTGACCGCAGTTTATCGATTTTCCCATGGGAATAAGATATTATCCCGGAGTAAAAAATAGCCTATGTGTTAGTACAGGATAACACATAGCTCCATAACAAATTATATTAAAATATCTTCACCCGTTTAGACGTGAAGAAGTAGCAAACATACACACTCACTATTAAAACTGTTTTAATACGGATTTCACTCGTTATATTTTTACAATTTTATTAAATTTTATTAAATATTGTTGACTTTAAATAAAAAAGTTGATTCACCTATTTTGGAACGTAACTTCATAATTAGCTTTTGTAATTTTTGCTGAGGGTAGTAAACTAACAGTTAATACTTTCAAAAAGACGCCTATCACCTCAGTCATCCGAGACCACGGCACCTGTAAAAGTGCCGAAACGTCGGAAAATTGTAAAAATATAATACATACATAGATACATACATACATACATACATACATACATACATACATACATACATACATACATACATACATACATACATACATACATACATACATACATACATACATACATACATACATACATACATACATACATACATACATACATACATACATACATACATACATACATACATACATACATATTCTTACGCCTGTATCCCAGAGGGGTAGGCAGAGACCAGGGAATGCCACTTGCCACGATCCTGACAGATCACCTTCGCTTCATCAACGTTCATGAGTCGTTGCATGCACGCACGCCGGTTCCGGGTACTTTTTATCTTTCCCTTTGCTAATACATCCCCTATTTGGTCGATGTATGTCCGCCTGGGACGACCCTTACCAACCCTTCCACTCACATTCGCAATATATATGATCTCTTTCGTCAATCTTTCTTCCTTCATCCTCTCCACATGTCCAAACCAACGCAACATTCCTTTCTCAATTCTAGTCACTACATCCTCTTTCAGTCCACTCATATAATTAGTGCAATAAAGAATTAACATAATAATAATAATAATCTTTTTGCCACACCTGGCAATAAAGTGGCTTTTTCCGCACACTGCGCGTACGGATAAAGCCGCTTTCTGGCCAAGTGTAGACATAAAAAGATGTACACAACACGGGAGGTAATAAAGAAAGCTCTCGATCGCATATTTACGTCCCTCGCTTGCAGCTCGGGCCGCAAACTTCTGCGATATCGGCCTTCCTTTGTATTACCACCCTAGTTGTGTAATGTACTATTTTCAAACGGTGTATTTTTGCTGACGCTGGGTGTGCAGCTGATCAACCTTTACTTTTTTATTCCAAATTTGCTCTTAACTGGGTGTGCAGCCGATCAGCCGATTTGCTATTAACTAATTAGTTAAGAGCAAATTTGGAACAAAAAAGTAAAGGTTGATGGGCTGCCCACCCAGCGTCAGCAAAAATACACCGTTTGAAAAAGTGAACTATTACATACATGTATTGTAATGGTTCACTCTAAACTCAATACTGAGGACGGGCATTCCCCGTTTCCCGCCGAAATTGTTTTCGTAATTTTGTGGGTACAATCAAAAGAAAATGTCATTCTAGAAAAATATAATTCAGTTTGTTACAGTTTTTTACAAAAAGTCTGTATAAATTCAAATTGTGTATGTTTGTTACTTCGCCAAGACGAAGCGGCTGCAGCGATTGTAACAAAATTTGGTATGGAGTTCGCTGACACTCTGGATTAACACATTATGTCCCCACCGAGGGGCACGGGTCTCTTCCCCGAGGAAAGTATAGGTCGTACTCCACCAAGGTGACCAAGTACGGATTGTTGGAGGTTTGCGAGACTAGTGACTGGTCTTACTGTCAGAAGTTTTCAAGCCGCCCGCCTCTGGCTTGGCTTAACGACTGCCATCTATGGACGGCAGCCGGCACCAACTGCTTAACGTGCCTTGCGAAGCATGGAACCGCTCGGAAAAATGCCGCTAGCGTTAGTCATAGATGGTCACCCATTCATGCACTGAACGCGCCCTATGCTGCTCAACCCTTGTGATCGTTTAAGATCACTTAGGCAGCGGGGCTACGAGCAATTCCAATATAGGTATACAATACGTTATCAACCCTTGTATGTCCCCACTGCTGGGGCACGGGTCTCTTCCTGCATCGCAGAAAGGTTAGGCCATACTCCACCACGGGGGCCAAGTCCGGGTTGGTGGAGGATTGTAAGATAGTGGCGGGCCTTACTGTCAGAAGTCATCAAGCCGCCCATAAGGCCTCTGACATGGCTTAACGACTGCCATTATATGACAGCCGGCACCAACGGTTTAACGTGCCTTGCGAAGCACGGAAGCGCTCGAAAAAATGCCACTAGCGGTAGTCACGGGACGCTCACCCATCCTGTACCTGACCGCGCCTGTTGTTGCTTAACCAAGTGATTGATTCCAATCACTCGGTTCGCCTAGGCCACGAGCGCTTCAATACATATACCTAAATTAAATTATAAGTAACAAAGTGCGATATTGATATTTTTGGTTCTGATTTTTATTGCGATGTTGAGCATTGTGATATCAATCTTAAATTTTGGTGAGGACCTATTGGGATAGGATGGCAACTATATTCGGGCAGTCGTCATCAAGTTGAGGTTAAAAAGTATTAATATTTCATCGCTAAGGTCAGCAGAGGCATTGAACTCAGAATTCGGCGTCAGCATAAAAAAGTTATTACGGAAAACTCGCACTGTCATCTAGGTAAAACCGGGTACACATTTGCCGAACGAACGACCTAACAAAAAGTATGATTTCCGAGATTCCTAAGGCCTTACTAAGTAAAATTAAGCCCTTAAGCCTAAAATTAAGTAAGGTATGCAAATGTTTTCTTCCGTAATTGTAAAAAACAATGCATTCGCTGCATTCGGTGGTACAAGGGCGCAACTAAAAAATAACCTCACCTATAATATAAAAATGAATACCCGAATGTGTTGGTAAGCGCAAATCTCGAGAACGGCTGAAACGATTTCGCCGATTCCTTTTTTAGAATATTCCTTGACGTACGGGGATGGTTCTTACGGAGAGAAAAATTAATCAAATCGACTGCGATACGAAGTTCGCTGGGTCAGCTAGTTTCCTATATAAAGGGATCATTAATAAATTTAAATTGAAAAAAAGCACGTAAAATGCAAAAACAAAATTAAGAATATCGTCGCCGTGGAGGTCAAGAGGGGTTAGTCCACAAAATCATAAATCTGAGAAATCAGCGCGCAAAGATTTTTGGCCACAAAAAAGTTGCATTTTTGTTTGTAATTTTTTTGTTATCCGAAACACATTTTACATAATTAAGGTCAACAGACTTCAAAACTACTCAAAATTTATTGTACATTTATAGAAAAAAAAAATTAAGTTAAAACTAAGTAATATGAGAAAAAACAAAGAGCATGTATGTTGGTGTGTACGTGTGTGTGAATGTGTAAAGAAAGCCTACAAGTGTCTATTTTGAGATATTTCTGTTTGGGATTTATTAGTGTAGAGAATTTAATTAACGTCTACAGTACTACAGTACGTCTAGCTCTGTATGTATTATATATTATATGAATATGGGCTTTGAGTGACAATTTTTTCCAGCATAGAAAAATAAGCCATAGTATTTTTTGTAATAAAGGTTCTTTTAGCAAGTCTGAAAATCAGTACCATAGGTCAATGAAGTTACACAGTCATTCGTGCACTTTCGTTCATTTGCGTTCGTTAGGATGGTGTGTACCCGGCATTACATGTTTGTTACAAATTAAGTAAATTGTTGATCAAAGGGCTATGGTCAGGAAAAAACTGACAGTTATGTGGGTATGAAATTTGTTATTTTTTAGTTACTACAAAACATTTGTGAATAGTTTGTTAGTTAGGGGGAGGGAGACGTATTGCCTGCCCCTAAGTCCAGAAAGGGTAGTGCGTCCCATTTTCATGCTAAATAATATAAAACGTAATACAGAGAATATTGTAAAGAGGTTCGAAATTTCACTGATGCTGGTGATTCGCCCATTGACTCAGTAGGAGGGAGCGCTGGCGCGGATGGCCGGGGGTCGCGGGCTCGGGTCCCGGCATGGGTGGAATTTTTGGCCTCTGAATAGGTTTCTAAAATATTAATACCTCACTACATATATAGAATATAATATACTTTAATATAATCACTTGTTTGTATAATGTTCCTTGGCACTCTCAACACTTTTACTTTGCTTTGCTTTGTAAAATTTATTTATTTTCTGATATAGAGCAACCTCTGGAAGCATTATAATCTTGTATGAAAGATTTTTAGCCTCCAGAACAAGAAAACTTTTGTATACTTTTTTTTTCTATGAAATAATCAGTTTAAATTTTTTTTTTTTTTTAGCTTTTAGAATATACCTCGGCTACACTATCGAATAGAGTCGGATATATTCGTGTAATAGAAATATCGGAACTAATATGACACTTATTTACAAATCAGAACTCGATCTTCAGTACGAAAACCGGCGAAAACTGGCGAAAACCGAAGCCTACTCTAGAGCTCGAGGTATATTGTAAAAGCTAACAGACTATAAATTAGTGTAGGGATACCAGTCGCTAGCGGTGAAAGAATACACAGTGCGAGACTAATATTAATGTTTTCTGAAGCGAAAATTATATTTGCGCACCTTACAGCCTACATAATTATATTATTTTTAATGCACTAACCCGTGTTAAGGAGAATTTTAAAAACCTATTTAGAAGCTACAAATTCCACCCATGCCGCAAAAAAAGAATGATATCGCAAAAAAAATTGAAATATTAAAATTAAAAAGAATATAATCATGTGGGTGGATATCATTCCGATGTAAAACCTAACTGCAAAGTAGGTACTCGGGGCTGCAAGTAACGCAAATTACTTCAGCCAGATGTCGCTGCCTGTACGTAATACAGAGAGTATAATAAAGAGGTTTTAAATTTCACTGATACCGGTGAGTCGCCCATTAGCTCAGTTGAAAGAGCGCTGGCACGCATAGCCAGAGGTCGCGGGTTCAAATCCCGGCATAGGTGGAATTTTTAGCCTCTAAATAGGTTTTTAAAATTAGCCTACATATTTTTTTATTACCATGCTTTGATGATAATAAGATGAACTCTTTGTATGTCCCCACTGCTGGGGCACGGGTCTCTTCCTACATCGCAGGAAGGTTAGGCCATACTCCACCACGGGGGCCAAGTCCGGGTTGGTGGAGGATTGTAAGGCAGTGGCGGGCCTTACTGACAGAAGTTATCAAGCCGCCCATAAGACCTCTGACTACATTACATGACGGCCGAGAACATGGCTTAACGTGCCTTGCAAAATACAGAGGCGCTTTGAAAAATGCAACTAGCGGTAGTTACGGGATGCTCACCCGGATGGGTGCTGGATAGCATCTGACCGCGCCTGTAGGTGCTTAACCCTAGTGA
Organism: Yponomeuta sedellus; assembly: GCA_934045075.1. Lineage (NCBI taxonomy): Eukaryota > Metazoa > Arthropoda > Insecta > Lepidoptera > Yponomeutidae > Yponomeuta > Yponomeuta sedellus. Next base: position 8,607,726 of record OW203751.1, on the reverse strand, counting down.
TTGATTCCAATCACTTGGAGACCCATGCTGCAGCAGTGGGAACAAACAATGGGTTGATATCATATCATTAAATCATTTTAATGACAAATTATGTACTCGTAGTATATAACATGAAATCAAATAATAATAATAATAATAAAATAATAAATATTCATGGACATATTACACAGATCTCGTTAGCCCCATACTAAGTACAACTAAATGACTTGAGTTATAGGTGCTAACTCCACGATAGATTTAATACAATAAATACATAGATAACATCCAAGACCCGAGACAAACTAGAAAAGTTCGTTTCCTAGTTTGACCCGGCCGGGGATCGAACCCGAGACCTTCGGTTTTACAGTCAGCGTGCCAAACCGCTACGCCACCGAGGCCGTCAATATATATATATATAAATGGTTAAAGTAAAATTGAAACTTATTAATATAATGGGTGGGTTACTACCCCGGCTGGGGAAAGAAAAAATCCCAGATCTTGGATGTTTACATGTTTGTGATGTTGCTGTTTCTGGTTCCCACGACACAGGGTATCCTAGTGTGGGGACAGGAGCAATGTATGTCCCAGTATGTAAATGTACAGAACAAGAAAACTTTTGTATACTTTTTTTTTCTATGAAATAATCAGTTTAATTTTTTTTTTTTTTTAGCTTTTAGAATATACCTCGGCTACACTATCGAATAGAGTCGGATATATTCGTGTAATAGAAATATCGGAACTAATATGACACTTATTTACAAATCAGAACTCGATCTTCAGTACGAAAACCGGCGAAAACTGGCGAAAACCGAAGCCTACTCTAGAGCTCGAGGTATATTGTAAAAGCTAACAGACTATAAATTAGTGTAGGGATACCAGTCGCTAGCGGTGAAAGAATACACAGTGCGAGACTAATATTAATGTTTTCTGAAGCGAAAATTATATTTGCGCACCTTACAGCCTACATAATTATATTATTTTTAATGCACTAACCCGTGTTAAGGAGAATTTTAAAAACCTATTTAGAAGCTACAAATTCCACCCATGCCGCAAAAAAAGAATGATATCGCAAAAAAAATTGAAATATTAAAATTAAAAAGAATATAATCATGTGGGTGGATATCATTCCGATGTAAAACCTAACTGCAAAGTAGGTACTCGGGGCTGCAAGTAACGCAAATTACTTCAGCCAGATGTCGCTGCCTGTACGTAATACAGAGAGTATAATAAAGAGGTTTTAAATTTCACTGATACCGGTGAGTCGCCCATTAGCTCAGTTGAAAGAGCGCTGGCACGCATAGCCAGAGGTCGCGGGTTCAAATCCCGGCATAGGTGGAATTTTTAGCCTCTAAATAGGTTTTTAAAATTAGCCTACATATTTTTTTATTACCATGCTTTGATGATAATAAGATGAACTCTTTGTATGTCCCCACTGCTGGGGCACGGGTCTCTTCCTACATCGCAGGAAGGTTAGGCCATACTCCACCACGGGGGCCAAGTCCGGGTTGGTGGAGGATTGTAAGGCAGTGGCGGGCCTTACTGACAGAAGTTATCAAGCCGCCCATAAGACCTCTGACTACATTACATGACGGCCGAGAACATGGCTTAACGTGCCTTGCAAAATACAGAGGCGCTTTGAAAAATGCAACTAGCGGTAGTTACGGGATGCTCACCCGGATGGGTGCTGGATAGCATCTGACCGCGCCTGTAGGTGCTTAACCCTAGTGATTGATTCCAATCACTTGGAGACCCATGCTGCAGCAGTGGGAACAAACAATGGGTTGATATCATATCATTAAATCATTTTAATGACAAATTATGTACTCATAGTATATAACATGAAATCAAATAATAATAATAATAATAAAATAATAAATATTCATGGACATATTACACAGATCTCGTTAGCCCCATACTAAGTACAACTAAATGACTTGAGTTATAGGTGCTAACTCCACGATAGATTTAATACAATAAATACATAGATAACATCCAAGACCCGAGACAAACTAGAAAAGTTCGTTTCCTAGTTTGACCCGGCCGGGGATCGAACCCGAGACCTTCGGTTTTACAGTCAGCGTGCCAAACCGCTGCGCCACCGAGGCCGTCAATATATATATATATAAATGGTTAAAGTAAAATTGAAACTTATTAATATAATGGGTGGGTTACTACCCCGGCTGGGGAAAGAAAAAATCCCAGATCTTGGATGTTTACATGTTTGTGATGTTGCTGTTTCTGGTTCCCACGACACAGGGTATCCTAGTGTGGGGACAGGAGCAATGTATGTCCCAGTATGTAAATGTACAGAACAAGAAAACTTTTGTATACTTTTTTTTTCTATGAAATAATCAGTTTAATTTTTTTTTTTTTTTTAGCTTTTAGAATATACCTCGGCTACACTATCGAATAGAGTCGGATATATTCGTGTAATAGAAATATCGGAACTAATATGACACTTATTTACAAATCAGAACTCGATCTTCAGTACGAAAACCGGCGAAAACTGGCGAAAACCGAAGCCTACTCTAGAGCTCGAGGTATATTGTAAAAGCTAACAGACTATAAATTAGTGTAGGGATACCAGTCGCTAGCGGTGAAAGAATACACAGTGCGAGACTAATATTAATGTTTTCTGAAGCGAAAATTATATTTGCGCACCTTACAGCCTACATAATTATATTATTTTTAATGCACTAACCCGTGTTAAGGAGAATTTTAAAAACCTATTTAGAAGCTACAAATTCCACCCATGCCGCAAAAAAAGAATGATATCGCAAAAAAAATTGAAATATTAAAATTAAAAAGAATATAATCATGTGGGTGGATATCATTCCGATGTAAAACCTAACTGCAAAGTAGGTACTCGGGGCTGCAAGTAACGCAAATTACTTCAGCCAGATGTCGCTGCCTGTACGTAATACAGAGAGTATAATAAAGAGGTTTTAAATTTCACTGATACCGGTGAGTCGCCCATTAGCTCAGTTGAAAGAGCGCTGGCACGCATAGCCAGAGGTCGCGGGTTCAAATCCCGGCATAGGTGGAATTTTTAGCCTCTAAATAGGTTTTTAAAATTAGCCTACATATTTTTTTATTACCATGCTTTGATGATAATAAGATGAACTCTTTGTATGTCCCCACTGCTGGGGCACGGGTCTCTTCCTACATCGCAGGAAGGTTAGGCCATACTCCACCACGGGGGCCAAGTCCGGGTTGGTGGAGGATTGTAAGGCAGTGGCGGGCCTTACTGACAGAAGTTATCAAGCCGCCCATAAGACCTCTGACTACATTACATGACGGCCGAGAACATGGCTTAACGTGCCTTGCAAAATACAGAGGCGCTTTGAAAAATGCAACTAGCGGTAGTTACGGGATGCTCACCCGGATGGGTGCTGGATAGCATCTGACCGCGCCTGTAGGTGCTTAACCCTAGTGATTGATTCCAATCACTTGGAGACCCATGCTGCAGCAGTGGGAACAAACAATGGGTTGATATCATATCATTAAATCATTTTAATGACAAATTATGTACTCGTAGTATATAACATGAAATCAAATAATAATAATAATAATAAAATAATAAATATTCATGGACATATTACACAGATCTCGTTAGCCCCATACTAAGTACAACTAAATGACTTGAGTTATAGGTGCTAACTCCACGATAGATTTAATACAATAAATACATAGATAACATCCAAGACCCGAGACAAACTAGAAAAGTTCGTTTCCTAGTTTGACCCGGCCGGGGATCGAACCCGAGACCTTCGGTTTTACAGTCAGCGTGCCAAACCGCTGCGCCACCGAGGCCGTCAATATATATATATATAAATGGTTAAAGTAAAATTGAAACTTATTAATATAATGGGTGGGTTACTACCCCGGCTGGGGAAAGAAAAAATCCCAGATCTTGGATGTTTACATGTTTGTGATGTTGCTGTTTCTGGTTCCCACGACACAGGGTATCCTAGTGTGGGGCCAGAAATATGTGCCTGTATGTAAATGTCATGTTATGTTATAATATGAACTAATAATAAGTATAATTCTATTTGTACGAATAAAACAGATTGCTCCAGATCGTTATGACGCGGCAGAGAGCCCAGAATAACAACAACATAACATTTACATACTGGGACATACATTGCTCCTGTCCCCACACTAGGATACCCTGTGTTGTGGGAACCAGAAACAGCGACATCACAAACATGTAAACATCCAAGAACTAGTTTTTTTTTTGTCCCCAGCCGGGGTTCGAGCCCGGGATCTCTCGCATGGTAGGTAGATGCGCTACCGCTGCGCCGCCGAGGTCCTCTGAGGAATGCTGGCAACATTCCTCCTCTGGATGACCAGATGTCTTAGATGACATCGAATAATAAATGACATTGCGGCTTTGTTTTTTTAATCTATGATCGCGGCCATCGACCCCAATTTTCCTTGTAATTGTTGAGTAAAAAACGTCTATTTCCAGTCCGCATCATAATCATATGTAGCAAACATTAACTAGACCAGCGGTTCTCAAACTTTTTGGTGACGGAACCCTTTTGAGCGAAATACTTTACGGAACCCATGTGATAAAACATTTGATTTAAAAAATATATTTTTTATTAATAAGCATAATAAAAGTACATTGTAACATACATACATACATACACACACACACACACACACACACACACACACACATACATACATACATACATACATACATACATACATACATACATACATACATACATACATACATACATACATACATACATACATACATACATACATACATACATACATACATACATACATACATACATACATACATACATACATACATACATACATACATACATACATACATACATACATACATACATAACCTCATGCCTATATCCCAGAGGGGTAGGCAGAGACCAGGGACCGCCACTTGCCAAGATCCCGACAGATCACCTTCGCTTCACCAACGTTCACAAGTCGTTGCATGCACGCACGCCGGGTTACAATGTAACAATTACTGTTTGTTACTTTACTTAGTAAATAATTCATTCGGAACCCCTACAGGGGTATCGTGGAACCCCAGGGTTCCGCGGAACACACTTTGAGTATGGCTGAACAAGACAAAAGGTCACACTGACCTGGTACAGCGGTTATAAGGCTAGGCGCATGCTGAGACGCAGGCGACGCAGCACAGCACAGCACATGAAAATTATATTTCATTCATTTGAATCGATCGCACAGATTTTCACTGAACGCCTTCTTATCTGCCCGTTTCTGCCGATGTCTATAATAATAATAATTCATAAATATTCATGGGCATATTACACAGATCTCGTTAGCCCCCATACTAAGTAAAACTAAATGACTATTACGTTACTGGTGCTAAGTCGAAGATACATTTAATACAATAAATATATAGATACCATCCAAGACCCGAGACAAACTAGAAAAGTTCGCTTCCTAGTTTGACCCGGCCGGATCGAACCCGAGACCTTCCGTTTCACAGCCAGCGTTCCAAACCGCTGTGCCAGCGAGGCCTTCCAGCTACAGATACAGCTATGTCTTCTCCTTCTTGTTCAGGCTATATTAGTCCACTGCTGGGCATAGCCCTCTCCTAATGAGCGCCATAGCGCCCTGTCTTCAGCTTGCCGCATCCGGCATCTGCCGGCAGTTTTTCGCTGATCGTCATCCCACCTGTTCGGAGGGCGTCCTACACTACGTTTACAACAGCTATTATAACGACTACCGCTGGCATTTTTTCCAAACGCTTCCGTGCTCCGCTAAGCACGTTAAGCCGTTGGTGCCGGCTGTCATGTAATCGCAGTCAGAGGCCTTCTGGGCGGCTTGATCACTTCTGACAGTAAGGCCCGCCACTGTCTTATAATCCTCCACCAACCCGGACTTGGTCCCATGGCCTAACCTTCCTGCGGGGTGGGGACATACAAGGGTTGATATTGAAGCCATGGGCACAATTAGGCATTGATGGATTTACGTTCACATTAAATATTCTTCCGTCGATACCTCTTGCTAGCCGCTGCAGTAATGTACTATTACATCTCTCATGTTCGGTAAGTAAGTTCTTATTACCTCCAAATGGGGCTTGTAGGTGACTAATTAGCGCTCTAGGGTAGCTAGAAAAGCCCTAGGGCGGAAAATTATTTAAAAAAAAACACTTCTTTGTTTCAAAAAGTTCGCCTACATCTAACCATCATACTGGCCATAGACATTATGCATTCAGCCTAATGGACAAAGAGGTCGCTTTGCTATCCAGCCTTGTCTTCGTGTGAGTATACCTAATAGTAACCAATTTTAAATATCATACGGCGAAGCTGAATTACGTTCTTGAAAAAAAAATTAAAAGTTCTTTACTTGATTCTTTTTAATAAATAAAGGCGGGAATTGAAAACTTATACTTTAACTATTGTTTGTTAAACGTTTTATTCTTGTAATACCGGTTTTTTCCTACTTAATTCACAATCGAGATGTAAAGCAGAATAGTTAGCTCGGGTGTAGGCACCAATTGCACCCTCGAACTATAGGCGCCCTCGCTGCGCTCGTGCGCCTAAATATCTCGGGCTGCAATTGATGCCTTACAGCCCTTGGCCACTAATCTACTATTGTAAAACCTAGGACTCGTAGGTACATCGAACTGGTTATTATATTTAAAACAGCTAAGTACATAAATATAACTTCACAAATTAATGTACATTCGTACGGAGATTCGTTTAACATTCATGCAAAGATAAGTAAACACATTCGTAGCGTAGATAGCACCATTGCGTTACATAAGGGGGTTATTTGTATTACGTCGGACTCGAAAATTGAGTAAAAGCAAATAGGCTTAATAAAAAGTACTTAGGCAAACAGTTAAAGAAGGCAGCGTTTGCATTGCGCGTGTACGAAAACTTTGGACTTGGGAACAAAAACTTTGTATAGAATCAGGCGTTCCATGTGTAGTAAAACTCCGACACGTTTCAGCACAATAATCAATCTTTAACGTTACATCTTTTAACAATACAATTAAAATAATAATAGAAACAACAGATACATCCGATCACCACGGCTGTCTAGCACCGAATGCCTTCACCCGCCGTGCCAGCCATTCGAGTCCCATACAATTTTTGGATGAACCGGTATCGTTCTACCGCACAAAGTAGTATTCGAATCAAAAAACCTTACACATGAAATCCATAATAGCATTCTTCTTCTTTCTTCTTCAGGCTATATTATGAAGTCCACTGCTGGACATAGCCCACCCCTAATGAGCGCCATAGCGCCCTGTCTTCAGCTTGCCGCATCCAGCATCTGCCGGCAGTTTTTTGGATATCGTCATCCCACCTGGTCGGAGAGCGTCCTACACTACGCATATAGCATTATAATGGAAAAATTACTTTGCTAAGTCCCGCCAAAAATCCTACAAGCACCGTGCGGTTAGTTAATGCACCGCCCTCTCTCACACTTTTTCAAGCCGAAGCAAGACACGAACACACCACCACCGACACCAACACTTGAGTGAGAAAATACGCAAAAACTTTCTTCAGTAAAAGATTAGGTAAGGCGCTAACGCCACCAACAGAATACAAATTATAACGTTCTTTTTTTGAAAGTGAACTCGTAGATCTTAACAACTGTGGCAACTATTTTTACAACGTACAGTGCGGAACCTATGATTAACAAACTAGGACCTATAATGTACGTCTAGAAGTATGTATATATATTTTATGTACCTACTATTTAAGTAGTTATAATTATGTATAATGTGTGTATATTACTAAGTATCTATTGATAGCTATAGTTACAATTAATAGGTAACTATTAACTTGAAATAGGTGATTTTAGATTTTATTTTTCTTGTTTTTACCATCTCCCGCTCTCTGTTTTATTGTTCAGAATCTCTCTTAGGCTGGCTGGAAGAAATTTCTTTTGAAATAAGTCCGCCTTTGGACATCAACACTTACCTGTTATTCTTAATTTTTGTGCAGTAAAAACGGCCGTCTTTTTGCAAAACTGTTGTATATTGTTCAAAATAATGTTTTAAAATAATTGTGTAAACTCTGTAAATTAAGGACTTTGAAAAGATTATATTTGGAGCTTTTTTGTCCTGTTTTTCACCAAAATGTTTGACTTGTAACGTTCATTAAGCCGCAGTATCTGCGCTACTTTAAATAATACCTTTTCGTTTCATTTCATTTTACTTCATTTCATATTCCTAAACTCTTAGACCTAGGTTCTTGACAAAAGGTTCTATAAAGAGCTATGTTTATTAAGATTTACTTTTTCCAAAGACGCGTCGTTTTATTTATGTTTTTTTCTTTTGGGTTCTAGTTGGCACAGTGAACACTCCAACGCACTAAACAACGACGTGTTTGCAACAATTAAGTAAATTAATGAACAAGGAGGGGCTACGAGCGATTTACGTATTTACATTCATTTAAAATATTTCGCGAAGAACCGACAACCGTTTGGGGTAAACGTGTTCTTGAGTGGAGACCGCGTCTTGGCAAACGTAGTTTAGGACGCCCTCCGACCAGGTGGGATGGCGATCTACGACGATCTGCAGGCAGATGCTGCATGCGGCAAGCTGAAGACAGGGCGCTATGGCGCTCATTAGGGGAGGGCTATGTCCAGCAGTGGACTACATAAGAAGAAGAAAAATATTTCTGCGTTTTAAGTCTCTTAGTGTTCTGAAGTCTGTTTAAATTTTTGGCCCCTTCACGTATTTATCTATCGCTATGAATCGCTGAATGTGTTGGTAAGCGCAAATCCGGAGAGAACCTGAACCGATTTCGCTAATTCTTTTTTCTAAATATTCCTTGAAGTACGAGGAAGGTTCTTACGGAGAGAAAAATTAAAAAAATTAAAGAATCGCGCTACGAAGTTCGCTGGTCAGCTAGTTTCACATAAAAAAAATTAATAACACCGTTTGTTTTTGGGCAGCATGCCATTGTCTATATTCGACAGGATCTTGAAGAGAGTAGTTTCACGCCGCTGTGCTATAACTGCCTAGAATAACGTAATATTTATATTTATTTTTTCTTTCTGGTTTCTTTAAAGACCTCAGTAGGCGTTGAATAAAAATAATTACTTACTGCAGTGGCGTAATGTGGTACAGCGTGATTTCGAAATCATCAGCCATATTATGTTTTTATTATTTAATTTTCATTTTATTTTCTTTATTAGGCATCCAAGTATTAAGGCCTGCGCAGACGAGGGAATTCTGTCCCCAAAGGACAAAAGTCCCTGAATCGTGTAAAAATGTCCTCAGAGTACTTGTCGCGGACTCAACGCCTACGGTTTGCGGTCATTTGTTCCCCGGGAATTGACTGAATCGTACTCCATCGAAGCAAATATTCTGAGATTACATTGTGTTGTAATTTACATGAAGTTGAAAAAGAAAAGGCGTTTTAAAAGAAAACACCTAACTTTTGTCCAGTCCGGCCTCTTGATGTCTTCGGAAACTTGAGGGACTTTTTGTGCGGGGTACTTTTAGTCCTTCGTGTGCGTTATTCGATACAATTTATAAGAGATCTCTATCGACGGACAAAAAAGTACCCGGGGGATAGTCCCTCGTCTGCGTAGGCCTTAAAAAAAACAAAACTGAAACGGCAATAATTTAATACATTAACAAAAAATCTTGAGACACGCCACAGATTAAAAGAACAACATCGAAAAAAGCTTAAAAATACCATAGAACAACAAAACTAGGAGGGCACACATGCAATAGTGCAATATGTCCAAATTCCTCTTTCTTATTTTGCCCTGGGCGACGGTGCCGTCGGGATCTTTCAGCAGATACCGCCTGGTGCCATGGACGTAAGTTTTCAAGTACAAATCCGTGTTCAAATTCTCAAAGTCAAAGTTGAAGACTTCCTTGTCCCGTTTCGTCATTCCCCTGTACAGTTGCAGCGTGTTTTCGTTGTGGAACACCCAGGAGTTGAGAGCGAAGTAAGATATCACTTCGATCATTTGGTCCACTTTGGTGTAGACCTTTTTCAATCTGTTGATAGAAAGACGAATTCTTTGATTAGATTATCATCATCAACCCGTTATGTCCCTACCGAGGGGCACGGGTATCTTCCTTAAAAAAAGGTATAGGCCATAACCCACCACGGGGACCAATTTCGGATTGGTGGAGGCGTAGCGTGAGAGCGAGACAGCATGCTCGACGTAATAGCAATCTTGATCATTACACTATTTTTTTTTTTTTTTTTAATGCACTAACCCGTGCTAAGGAACAAATTTAAAAAACCTATTTAGAGGCTAAAAATTTCACCCATGCCGTGATTCGAACCCGCAACCTCTGCCAGAAAGTCAGATGTCGCTGCCTGTACGTAATACAGAGAATATTGTAAAGAGGTTCGAAATTTCACTGATGCCGTGAGTCGCCCATTGGCTCAATTGGTAGAGTGCTGGTACGGATAGCCAGAGGTTGCGGGTTCGAATCACGGCATGGGTGAAATTTTTAGCCTCTAAATAGGTTTTTAAATCTTGATCATATTAGTATGTGTGTGTGTGTGTGTGTGATGTGATATTTCAGGCCGCGCGCCTTTGTTGCTATTGGTTGATTCAACGTCATCTATTCAGGTGACTATTAGTTTGGCAATATTAGCTTGAGCGCTACTGCGGCAATCAATTCTGCTCCTTAACCGTATCGGTTAAAGATCATGTTGAATGTACTTATAGCTTCGGGTACTTTCGTTATACTTCTTTCTAGTCTGCGCGAACGAAGATTCCCGAAGGGACTTTTATGTGTAGTTGTGCTTTTTTGAAGATTTAGTTGCGGGTGTACCTTAAAAAGTACACACACACACTTACATAAAAACACACTCGCACACAAACTCAACTACAGTCTTAACATGTGAGGAATAGCTGAATTAATTTTGTTATTTTGCGATTTTGAAAAAGAAATGTAACAAATGCTCAAAATATGTGCTCTAAAAAGGTGGTCTAAGTATTTTATGTAAAAAAGAGCCATCACACTCACATAGTGGTTTTCCCATACATCATGAGAAGCGCATCCACAGTGTACGCCGGAATCCAGTGTAAGAATAACGCTAAAATTCTGTACATCCACACCGACGCTGGTAAAATGTAGAATACCTTATAGACCGCATTACTGGAAGGTATATCCGCATAATAGACCATTGCTTTGTGGATTAAATCCTCTGTGGAACGAAAAGACACGGTGTTGACATATTTAGTTTACAGTTTATGCAGCCTAGTTGAACTCCTCATGAATTTGGAATATTTATTGTTGAACCTTTCATTTTCACTTAAGCTGTTAAGCGTTAAGGAGTTTCAAGACATTCACACATCCATTCATACACACCCACACACATTCGCAGACACACACACACACACACTTACACACAGCTAATGAAAATAGAGTCGATCCACATCAACGGCGATTGGGGCATCGTGCCGCCATATAAACAATTGGCTCCGCAGCTTAATGGCCGTGTTTATGTGGTTCTAAGAACAGGCAACATCAGACTTTCGGTCATACACACTCACACACACATTTTGTAAGAGAAGTCTCATTTCACACCAACTGTATTTTGGTCTAGGTGCGTCGCATATAAACGCGCGGCCTCACAGCTACGCCCACAGCAAACATTGAGGCCGGTATTACAGAACGATGCCTAAGCACAGATTGATCTCAGATCGCCCAATCTTGAGCGCTAAATCGATGCTCAAGCACTCCCTTTATTTTCAAACAGTTCTTGACGTAGAGGGATAGTTCTACTCTATCTACCGACTCTATCTACGGTTCTTGAGTAGAGATCAGCCAATCACTGCTTAAGTAGAGATTCAGAACTGCAATCAGATTGTCTATGATCAAAGTTTGTTTTCTATGACAAGAAAAATACAAGTGTAGATTTTAATTCCGTTTTACGCATGTTACAAAAACGTGACGATGAAACTTAGTAAATTATGTCAAATATACAGAGGAAACTAAAATAATGTTTATGTATTCGTAAATAAAATGTTCAAAGTTTCTTTATTTAGTTATTAGTTTGTAATGAACCGTATATTTAAAGGAAGCAAAACGTTCACGCTTCTTGTTTATTTATTCGCTTTGAGTACAGAACGGAACGTAACAAATGTCGATAAAATAATTCTCTTGACGTCTGTCTTTTTATTTAAGTTTACTAAATTACTTATATCTGTACATAGTCGGTGTGGTTTAATTTGAACATTAATCGCTGTTTTGAAACGAGATGTGAAAAAATGAGAACAAGGAACTTCACCATAGTGGAAAGAATCCTCCTTGTGGAACATAAAAAGTCAACTTCACTACAGTGGAGAGGGTCCTCCTCGTAGAAGACAAAAACTCAACTTCATCGCGGTGCAGAGGATCCTCCTCGAGGAAGATAAAAAGAAAACTTCAACACAGCGGATTTATAGAATATGTGTCAATTATGTTACAAATATATGAGCAATAAAAAAGCTGAGATTGTTTTACTGATTATTTTATTTATTCCTCTTTGTGACTGTCTTGTTGGCGTAGCCGCTAAGGCGCTTGGTTACCAAGACCGAGCTTGTGAGTTCGATTCCCACTGTGGGGCTATATATTTGTACAAGTGACCACAGTCTCGGTGTACTTTCATGTTTGTGACGTTCTTGCCTGGTTATCAAAGTACAGGATATACTAGTTTGGAAACAGGTGAAGTGATTGTGTTCGTTATCAACCCTTGTATGTCCCCACTGCTGGGGCACGGGTCTCTTCCTGCATCGCAAGAGGTTAAGCCATACTCTACCACGGGGGCCAAGTCCGGGTTGGTGGAGGATTGTAAGACAGTAGCGGGTCTTACAGTCAGAAGTTATCAAGCCGCCCATAAGGCCTTTGACATGGCTTTACGACTGCCATTATATGACAGCCGGCACCAACGGCTTAACGTACCTTGCGAAGCACGGAAGCGCTCGCGAAGTGATTGTGTTGCGTGAAATTTATTCAATGAAACCACCCCAATATTAATGTAATTGTTTTTGCACATAAACACTTATTAGAATCCATGCAGTAGGGGTCTTCAGCGTCCCTTAAATGCCTAAGGGGCTGCTGCTATCATTAACTATTTCGTCATTGTAATCAAGGTTTTCGAATATATGAATTTTGCAAAAAACATTCCAAATTGACAATTATAATAACTGGCCGATCGACTCTCAAGCGTGGTTCCGACCACACTTGAGTAAATACAGATTTGATCTTTACTTAAGTAGAGATTGCTACCCAAGTATCGTTCTCGAATTAGCTATTACTCAGTTGAGTCGCGCTTGATGAATCTCGACTCAAGTAACGTTCTAAAATTAAATCCATAATCAAAACTAGTCTTAAGTAGAGATTGGCGCTAGAGTACGCTTCTGTAATACCGGCCTTAGTTTTAAGACACACATAGGTAAGAGCAGGTGATTGTGCACTTCCACAATAAAGGGAAATTGCCCGCCAGGCAGATCGTATGCCTGGGCACGGCCGGTCCAACTATGGTTAGTCGGACGTTATATTTATGGTATGTCATTGAAACACTTTGATTGCGCGATGCAGGAATGTTGGAGTTTGTGATGCGCGCGCAGAGTTGACATGTGCTCGCCACAAAACATGGATGAGCACATGAAACATAGCACATTCATTCATACACAAACACACACACATACACACACACAAATACACACACAGCTTGTAAGATAATAAAATAATACTCACTCCACAATATAGGCGTTTGTGGCGTGGTCCCACACATATAAATGCGCGGCTCGGTGGCTAAGTCCGTCTTGTGTGAACGCGCCGTTTGCCAAGCGGCCGCTATGCAGTTGTTAGAAACATAGTCGGCGGGGACTATGTCTATCGGGTTGGTTTTTATTAAGGGTATGGTGTGGATTATTCCCATACCGACGCCGATGAACACCTGAAACAAAAGGGAAGAGAAAACTGAGTTTAATTCGTTATCAACCCTTGTATGCCCCCCTTGCTGGAGCACGGATCTCTTCCTGCATCGTAGGAAGGTTTGGCCATACTTCACCACGCGGGCCAAGTCCGGGTTGGTGGAGGATGGTAAGACAGTGACGAGCCTTACTGTCAGAAGTTATCAAGCCGCCGATAAGGCCTCTGACAAGGCTCAACGACTGCGATTGCATGACAGCCGGCACCGACGGCTTAACGTGTCTTGCGAAGCACGGAAGATTATAATAAAAAAATGCAAACTGTTTATTTTGACCACAAAAACACAGCATTTATTATTTTTATGTTACACTGACGGCCTCGGTGGCGCAGCGGTTTGGCGCGCTGCCTGTACAGCCGAAGGTATCGGGTTCGATCCACAGCCGGGTCAAACTAGGAAACGAACTTTTCTAATTCGTCTCGGGTCTATGATATTATCTATGTATTTATTGTATTAAATCTATCGTCAAGTTAGCACCTGTAGCTCAAGTCATTTAGTTGCACTTAGTATGGGGCTAACGAGATCTGTGTAATATGTCCATGAATATTCATTTGTTAATTTATTTAGTGTACAAGCCCTCTGCTTTAGGTTATAAAGGTGTTACAATGTTTATGGCAGTGTTTACTACGAATCCTGTGTGGTCTCTACACTAGTTTGTACCAACCTTAAAAATCAATCTTATTAAAGTACTACCACCAAGGAGAGCGTTTTTGAAAATGTGCCAGCACAAGTTCACAAAGCACTTCATAGATGCACAATGATAATTATAATGATAGTTAGTATGCGTCACATTGATTTTTTTATGTTATCCCCGGGCTAATTTAAGAAATCTGTAACTCATGTTGCATCTACCATTCTGTGATTTTACATGATGGACGTGATTTGTCTTTGGAGTGTACGTACTCGGTCGGTTGTTTGTGTTGTTTTTTTTTGTTTTTATTTTTTCTAAAAACCTATTTAGAGGCTAAAAATTTCACCCATGCCGGGATTCGAACCAGCAACCTCTGGCTATCCGTGCCAGCGCTCTACCAATTGAGCCAATGGGCGACTCACGGCATCAGTGAGATTTCGAACCTCTTTACACTATTCTCTGTATTACGTACAGGCAGCGTCATCTGACTTAAGCAAATTGTATTACTTACAGCCCCGACTACCTACTTTGCAGTTAGGTTTTAACATCGGAACGATATCACTGTACCCACATGATTATACTATATTTATTTTTAATGCACGAACCCGTGCTAAGGAACAAATTTAAAAACCTATTTAGAGGCTAATTTTTTTTCTGTTTTTAGTGTTTATCTAGTTTAGAATAGAGCATAATATGATTGAAATTCATGTTACTTGTTTGTTCCTATTGTATTCTAATATTTTTATACTGTAAACTGTAGAAAACGCTTCCGGTTATGCATGTAACTAACCTTAATACTAACTCTAAGTTAAGCAAATGTTTTTTTTTTCGTTAACTGTTTTAAAAACCTATTTAGAGGCTAAAAATTCCACCCATGCCGGGATTCGAACCCGCAACCTCTGGCTATCCGTGCCAGCGCTCTACCAATTGAGCCAATGGGCGACTCACGGCATCAGTGAAATTTCGAACCTCTCTATACTATTCTTTGTATTACGTACAGGCAGCGACATCTGACTTAAGCAAATTGCATTACTTACAGCCCCGACTACCTACTTTGCAGTTAGGTTTTAACATCGGAACGATATCACTGTACCCACATGATTATACTATTTTTATTTTTAATGCACTAACCCGTGCTAAGGAACAAATTTAAAAACCTATTTAGAGGCTAATTTTTTTTTTCTGTTTTTAGTGTTTATCTAGTTTAGAATAGAGCTTAACATGATTGAAATTCATGTTACTTGTTTGTTCCTATTGTATTCTAATATTTTTATACTGTAAACTGTAGAAAACGCTTCCGGTTATGCATGTAACTAACCTTAATACTAACTTTAAGTTAAGCAAATGTTTTTTTTTTCGTTAACTGTTTTAAAAACCTATTTAGAGGCTAAAAGTTCCACCCATGCCGGGATTCGAACCCGCGACCTCTGGCTATGCGTGCCAGCGCTCTTCCAACTGAGCTAACGGGCGACTCACCGGCATCAGTGAAATTTCGAACCTCTTTACAATAATTTCTGTATTACGTACAGGCAGCGACATCTGACTAAAGTAATTTGCATCACTTGCAGCCCCAAGTACAAAAAAAAAATTGTCCTTAGCACGGGTGCACTAGCATTAAAAATAATATAATAGTTAACTATTTCTTTTCTCTAATAAAATAAAATAAATAAATAGGTGGCGCTCATAAGCATGTACGTACAAGAACAGGGTCACGTCTGTCAAATTCCGTCCGTCCGTCCGTCCGTCCGTCCGTCCTTCCGTCCATCCATCCTTCCATCCTTCATTATTATCCATCCATATATCTATATTAAATTGATTTTTGATGTGTGATGTATGTGTGACGTCCGTCCGTCCGTCCTTCCGTCCATCCATCCATCCATCCATCTATCTATATTAAATTGATTTTTGATGTGTGACGATATGTGTGACGGACGGACGGACGGACGGACGGACGGACGGATCCGTCCGTCCGTCCGTCCGTCCGTCCGTCCGTCCGTCCGTCCGTCCGTCCGTCCGTCCGTCCGTCCGTCCGTCCGTCCGTCCGTCCGTCCGTCCGTCCGTCCGTCCGTCCGTCCGTCCGTCCGTCCGTCCGTCCGTCCGTCCGTCCATCCATCCATCCATCCATCCATCCATCCATCCATCCATCCATCCATCCATCTATCTATATTAAATTGACTTTTGATGTGTGATGTAAATATAATCACGTCGCATCACATCACACTATCAAACTTCACATCACACTAATACTTTAAAGGCGAAAGTTTGTGAGTGTGTATGTTTGTTACTTCTTTAGCCTTTTAGACGGCTGGAGCGATTTTAAAAATTAATGAAATCCAGACAAAGTCGTGCCAAGTCTAAGGGCGAGATAAATAGTCGTTGCTTAGCCCAAGTCCGTACACATGCTTCCCTAAGCATTACTTCAGGCTAACTTAGCTAAGTATCAATGCGTTACTAAAATAGACGTTTGCTTAGCTAAGCATGTTCTGAGGCCAATGCTAAGAATTAGTCCGGGTTTCGCGACTTAAAGAGTGCCAAAGTACTGTCTATGATAGACAAATCGATTCTTAAGCAAGTGCTTTCGCTAAGACTCGTTCTTAGAAGCGACTATTTATCTCGCCTTATGGTTCCTTACTGCGATTTCTTTATTATTATACTTAATGTGGTGTGAGTTGAGAAACAGTGGTAGTACGACAAAGTCCAGTAGTTTTTTTTTTGCATACAGATGTAATACGTGGAAACTTACATAATCAAGCCGCTGGAATGAAACTGCGTGTAAAGGGCCACAAAAGTACTTACGCCTCCAAGACCGTAGACGTTGCCGGACCACCCGTCCTTAGGTTCGTGGAAAGTTCCAGTAACTGTAATAATATTTTTTTTAAAACATTAATATTAACATTCACGATCGTTTATTTAACGGGCAGAGTATAAATAGAGTACTGTACATTTTCCATTGGTTTTGGACTTTCGAGGTGATATGGTTAAATTTATGGTGGGTATATTATTAGACCACAGCCTGGTAAGGGTTAAAGCAAAATAAAATGTTTTTATTATAATTATTAAAAAAAATCTCAACTGTTTGTTAATTCGTAGAAAAAAAACAGGCAGTGTTACCATTATAAAATAATAACAACAAATTAGGTATTTAGGCACAGTCGCGTTGGAAAAAAAGTAAACTCTTGCAGCCAAAAACCAAACATAATAATAATATTAAGCAAGTATTTATTTCGTAACATTTTTTATGAAGTGGGAAATATGTTCTCATTATACGGGAATATTTATGGGGTTTGTACTACACTAGGTACAAACCCTATAAATATAAACCCCATAATAATTTAATATAAGGGTTCTTATGGCCGCTTGCGCAGTTCCCTTAAATCTAGATTTTGTACAATTTGGATAGCTTTTTGTACTGAGAATTCGGTTTAAATTGTTTTAAATCCAGATTTATTTAATCGTGCAAGTGGCCCTTAGAGGTGTATCCCCTTAAAGCTAAAACGGCATTAATATTCCCGTACACTGAGGACATTTTTCCCGCCTTCATAAAAACATGCTATGAAAGAATACTTATTATAATATGAACGCAATACAGAGAGTATTGTAAACGGGTACGAAATTTCACTGATTCCGGTGAGTCGCCCACTAGCTCAGTTGGAAGAGCGCTGGCAAGGATAGCCAGAGGTTGAGGGTTCAATTTTTTTTTTGTTTAAATTAAGAAAAAAAATACATTCAATATAATGCCTCCCATCCCCCGAAACGGACAAGGTTTATCTGTGGATTGGGTATTCCCGGCATGGGTGGAATTTTTAGCCTCTAAATAGGTTTTTAAAAATAATATTTATTTCCAGAACAAGGCCAATACAACTGAATAACATAATAAAGTAACTTGAAGTCATGTAATTGTTATTTACATTACTTTAAGTTACCGGACGATGTATAATTGTTATTAATATTGAAGTAAAGTTTTATACGGAGCAGGAAGTAGTATTACACTCGTGTGCTTTCGGCGAAAACCGAAGCCTACTCCAGAGCCCGAGGTATATTCTAAAAGCTAACAGACTGTTATTAGGTTGTAACGTTGTATAACTTTTATAATAATAAATAACACAAGAACGACTTCAGGTGTGGTTTTATTTGTAGATATTTGTAATCATAGTAAAACAGAAAAACTGGATAAAAACGGATAAGCGGAGAAGCAGGTAAAAAAGTCAGATCTGGTCAAAGGGTAAAGTAGTAGTGATGAAAAATGAGGGAAATCTAAGAATGTGTGACGTAATTTAAATATTTGAAAATGATAGATAGAAAAAGAAATAAAAATGGTATGAAGAAATTTGCACAGTCACAAGGTTTTCACCATTGGTAGGTAGTGGCCCTTAATGGGTTAGCTTCGGAAATACTCACTCACTGAGGGCCTGATTACAGCGCAGGGTATATCCGACGCGTGTTTTCGTATTATGTCCTCAGCTGCCTTTTTTGTGTACGTATAGGTGTTCGGGTGGCGAGCGATAAGTCTGTAAATATTAAATTTATTGTTATTATTTGATATTTATATAGGGCTGTGTGGTGGCGGCCTGAAGAATAGCACTAACCCAAATTCTTCCCGCGGGTGTCGTAAAAGGCGACTAAGGGACACAAACCGGAGGGTGGGCAGCAGCGCCCCCTGCAGTACAATTCCACTAAACTGCGATCTAAAACCCGCATGCCCAGCGTTGGGATTATGGGCATTACCCCCTAATGATGGGACAACCTTGCGCTCATTAGGGGAGGGCTATGTCCAGCAGTGGACTAATATAGTGTGAAGAAGAAAGAAGAAGAATTTATATTTTAAAACAATAGACGATACAATGGGCAAATTTTCTGAAGCTCTCTTGGCCTATCCGAATCAAGGGATTGGAATCAACCTCTTGAGTTTAGCAACAACAAGCGCGGTCAGGTGCAGGGCGGGTGACCGTCCCGTGACTACCGCTAGTGTTATTTTTTACAAGGCACGTTAAGCCGTTGGTGCCGGGTGTCATGTAATGGCAGTCGTTAAACCAAGTCAGAGGCCTTATGGGCGGCTTGATAACTTCTGACAGTAAGGCCCGCCACTTTCTTACAATCCTCCACCAACCCGGACTTGGCCCCCGTGGTGGAGAATGGCCTAACCTTTCTGCGATGCAGGAAAAGAGCCGTGCCGCAGTAGTGGGGACATACAAGGGTTGATATCGGGCAAATTTTCAAAGTAAAATGATCCCCGGCCGGGTCAAACTAGGAAACGAACTTTTCTAGTTTGTCTCGGGACTTGGATAATATCTTGGATAATTTCGGCCTTAACACACGAAATAAATAACACGGACTTTGCTAGTATTTTAATTACACAGGATGCCAACGAGGCAGCTGATCTGTTAGTTACCAATCTTTCCAAGGTTATAAGGGTCCATTCTACTATATTAAAGATACCGCGTAGGAAAGTTATAATAAAACCGTGGATTACTCCTGGTCTATTAAGATGCTCCAGAAACCGAGATCAGTTACACCGCAAGCATAAAAAAGATCCTGACAATACTGTCCTCAAAACCACTTTTACTAGGTACCGCAACTTTTGCACTAATCTCTTGAGGCGTGTCAAACAGATATATGAGCAGGCTGAACTAGAAAAAGTAAAACGTAATCCTAAAGCTACTTGGGAAATAATAAAAAACATTAGCAATATAAATTCTAAGTCTTCACCCCCCCTTGAACTACTGAATTTGAGTACTGAACCTCTCATGTCACTAAACACAGTAAATAATTTTTTCGCAAATATTGGAAAAAACCTGGCCAGCAAAATTAACCCATCTAAGCACGCCCTAAAATTTTTTCAACCTACTCAAATTAATTCTTTTGCACTGACAGAGGTGGACTGCTGTGAGATAGACGATATAATTAAAGGACTTCGATCCGATTGTTCCGTAGGTCATGATGGCATATCCGCCATAGTACTTAAATCAGTTCGCCTCAAAATAGTTCCAGTTATCACACATATATGTAACCTTTCCTTTAGATCAGGTATCTTTCCTACTACTTTTAAAAAGGCAGTAGTCCATCCCATCCACAAAAGCGGGGACAGAGACAGTGTCAATAACTATAGACCAATATCTGTTTTGAGCACCTTATCTAAGGTTTTGGAAAGGGCACTTAATAACAGACTTACCCTTTATCTTGAGAATAACAGTATAATATCAGAAAACCAATACGGATTTAGAAGGGGCAGATGCACAGAAGATGCAGTTATTGAATTAACCACAACTGTTTCAAAGGTTTTAGACGGCAAAAGAAAGTGTATGGGCGTTTTCCTCGACCTTTCTAAGGCATTTGACACTGTCTCTGTTCCCCTCCTTCTAAACAAACTGGAAGCTATTGGAATAAGAGGAGTAGCCTTGGACATCTTCCGTGACTATCTCTTGGACCGAACACAAACAGTAAAAATTAATGAATTCTTCAGTGATGAGTGCGCTTTAGAGTACGGCGTTCCGCAAGGGTCTATCCTTGGCCCAACCCTTTTCATAATATATTTAGATCAACTTTGTAATTTGACCATACCTGACTGCAA
Organism: Yponomeuta sedellus; assembly: GCA_934045075.1. Classification (NCBI taxonomy): domain Eukaryota; kingdom Metazoa; phylum Arthropoda; class Insecta; order Lepidoptera; family Yponomeutidae; genus Yponomeuta; species Yponomeuta sedellus. The sequence goes on along the minus strand of OW203751.1, from coordinate 8,586,620 downwards.
TATCATAACGTATGCAGACGACACAGTACTCTTGATTCAGGGCTCAAACTGGACTGAGACTTGTAAACGTGCAGAATCAGCACTTACAATTGTGATGGATTGGCTATCTCAAAACCTGCTAATTCTAAATGTTGAAAAGACCAAATGTTTGCCTTTTTGTTTTCGTGCATGCGCTTTAGACTCCTTTGAACTTAATATTAGGGCTCACTTGTGTGGCCAGTCACAACCTACCTGTGATTGTCTTAGTTTAAAAGTAACTGACAATATCAAATATCTCGGAATAACTCTTGATCCGGCACTGTCCTGGAAAAAACAGATAAAAAATCTGACCGGACGGTGTCGGAAACTTATATTTATATTTAAAAGACTTAGAAACTCTGTTAGTTTTGAAACCATTATTAGTGTGTACTATGCGTTAGCTCAGTCTATTTTAACTTATTGCATTGCAGCTTGGGGTGGGGCCGCTAAAACCCTACTTCTTCCCTTAGAAAGAGCACAGAGGGCTGTCCTCAAAGTCATGACCAGGAAACCTTTTAGATATTCTACCTCTCTTTTATATGCGGACACACAGGTACTCACTGTGAGACAGCTCTTTGTGCTAAATTGCATACTACGTAAGCACAGCTCAATGCCATTTGACCCATATAAAACGGATAAACGGAGAAAAGATCGGGTCTGTCAGACTTTCCCCCACCATACTAGCTCAGCCGCCAAACACTATTATTTTATTAGTCCTCGGATATATAATATAGTCAACAAAAAATTACTCATTCATCCTCTTTTAACTTATGAGGTCAAACAAAAAACAAAAGCATGGCTATTAACTTTGTCATACTTGGATACAGAGAACTTACTTTCTATATACAGCTGATATTATTTCCCGTTTTTTATTTTTTTTATTTTAAATAACAAATATTCGCCCTATACAAATATACGTTTAGCTTTTAGCTTAGATTATTATAACTTTTTTTTTTTTTTTTTTCCTCCAACCTCCCTAATTGATAATTTATGTATCGATCCCAAGACACAGTCGTAGGGTTAGGTTGAGTCCAGAAATGCAAAGTCATTAACTTTGTTTTAATTCCTACACAGTTTTAAGCTTACCCTTTATCATTTTAAGTATAGTGATATGTTATGTATTATGTAAGTCACTCGTCGAAAGAGCTCCAACTCCTAAGATACAGGTTAATCCTAGTTTAGGTGTTGGAAGTCGCATTAAAATGTGTAAATCACTTACTTACTATATAATATTATTGTTACTTAACAGTGTATTGATTTTATTTGCTCCAATAAACACTTTTTTACTTTTTTACTTTACTTTACATCTATGTACCTACTTATTGTATTAAATCTATCATTAAGTTAGCACCTGTAATAGAAGTCATTTAGTTGTACCTAGAGGGCTAACGAGATCTGTGTATGTCCATGAATATTTATTTATTTATTCAGAACAAAATCACACTAACAAATATAACAAATATAGTTAGATTTAATTGTAATTTTGAAGTGTCCAGAGGTGTTCAACTACCTCAGCTCTTGAAATTTCCAATCCGGGATGGGCTTGCTTGGTAATTAAGCCCTCTCTCTAAGAGAAGGTCCGTGCCCTGCAGTAGGGAATTTAGAGGCTATTTAAAAATATAATACTCACCCAGCTGTGATTCGGTTCAGGGAATCGTCTTCCATATTTTCAACCATGTCAATCAGTTTCTCTCCGGGCATCTCAACGTCATAAAATTTCTCTTCAACCTCAGGTTCCCAGCAGTTGCTAGAACGATGATACGTTTATTTAATTATTTATTTATAATTAGGGCGCTCACCAAATATGATGAGCGCCCTAATTATACATTAGATTTCCTAACACGCCACATGAAGAGATGCAGCTTAGAGCCCTTGCAATGGGAGCAACAAGCGGCTAATCTACCGGAAAGGACGGCTCTTATCAACACCAAAGTCACTGACTTTGAAGCTCTTCGGCGTTCCGAGCTGGACGCAAAGAGAGACGACGTAAAAGCCCGTTCACCTGCTGCGATCGACTATTCTTCCGAGTGCTCGCATGTCTGAAATGTGGCAGAACCTTCACATAAAAGATAGGTTATGCGAGTCATATGCGAGCGCACCAACGCCACCAAAATAGGAGTTGAAGTAGTCGCCGTGACCGAAATCGGTCGGGACTATCATTATCACAATGTACAATTTTAGATCACGATGTGAGATCGGTCGGCGCTTGAGGAGTCGGGGGTATGGCGTTCGTTCCGGGGCATACCTGATGCAAAGGATCTCCCGGGTGGTGCAACGAGGTTAATGCAGCTAGCGTCATGGGAACTTTTGGGTGGGGTGTGTCCCGGGGCGGTATTTTTGGTTAATTAAGCTAAGTTTTATATTGTTTATTGTGCTACTTTTTATGAAAACGCTTTTTGCGAATTTTTTAGAATGTGTAATGCCTTTATATGCTCCTAATAAATAAAATAATTACAACTTTAATAAAAGTAACGTGGCCACGATTTAGTTGCATTTAAAAACATAGAGAATAGGGATAGTTAAAAATTGCAAAGTTGTGAATGAAAGCAATTCACTTATGAACTAAACATTTTTTTTAATATTCTTAAATATATGCACACATTAGAGATTTTCTGACATTCTATGCTCAGTCGTCTTATTTATTTGTCCACTGTTATTTTTACTGCACACAAATAGTATAAAAAAATCGTACAATGCGGTGAACCCAACGCCATAAGCATTTTCCCACCAATCACTTGCAGGATGTAGGGGAAAGAGTTGGTGAGCGTGAAAAAACATATAAAATTTAATTTAAAACATGCTTCTGTAAGGTGTAATTACATAAACTTGAAACGGTGCAAACCTCTTTTATATGTATAAATTATTTAATTTTAAACACTACCT
>OW203751.1:8555389-8583519 GCA_934045075.1 Yponomeuta sedellus | reverse complement strand
TATTCTACGTTTGGCATGAAATGTCAATTTTGAGGTTAAAATCTTGTTTACTAAATTAGACTACTAGTGTAGTCCGGTCCGGGTACTGTCCCAGTCTGACGCGCTGCGAGTAGGTGATGACTAAAAAGAGCTACATACGTCAGATTCAAACTGCCCCTGCAATCGCGTCTGGATGTCCTTGCCCTTCCTTGGCCGTGTCAGCACGTAGATTTTCCTTATATCTGGACAACATCTGCGAATAAAACATTAAAATCTTACATTTCGCCAAAATTACTTTCCCAAATTCCGCCAAAACTCCCACAAGCACCAAGCGGTTAGTTAATTCGCCCTCCCTCCCACTTTTTCAAGCAGAAGCAAGACACCGAACACACCACCACCGACACCAATACTTGTGTGAGAAAATACGCGAAGCGATTCGCCTCTAACACGAGGCATCCTCAGGTTGTGAGCCTGAGGATGCCTCGTTTTAGAGGCGAATGCAACTAACCGCATGGTGCCTGTGGGATTTTTGGCGGAATTTAGCAAAGTGATTTTCCCATTTTAATGCTATTATAGATTTCCGCAAAGTAACGCCTGATTCCATACAATTACTTCTACTTTTTTAGTGGTAGTACCCAGTTAGGTACTTATAAGTGATATCAACTCTTTGTATATCCCCACTCCTGAGGCACGGGTCAAACCCTAAGCCTTTTATACCTCTTTGCTATCTCATTCCTCTACGACGGAGTTTACACATTCAGTCTGGAGTCAGTCAATTCCATCAGTCCGGTTAGACTGACGGCAGACTAATTGTCTAATCAGTGGACTGATGGACCAGACTGACGGTTATTTGAATATTTTGATGCTTCATCAGTCTGGCATCAATCCAAGCTTGATTAAGGTCACGGTCTGAACTGACGCCAGACTGTACGAACTCCAAAATATTTCTTCCTTACTCCCGCTATCTTAATTTAAACACCCAATGCTAAGGTTGGCTGGAGGAGATCTCTGTTAGAGATAAGTTCGCTTTTGAAACGAATTCTATGTAATAATCTTTCAAATTTACAATTTACAATAAAGAATACACAGAAAAATCTTCATTGTAACGAATTTACATTCTTTATGTAGGACAGCACTGTACCTCCTCGTAGAATGTTACTGTCTTCGGAATAAGTTGCAGTGGAAAAATACCCAAAAAGTCCAGTCTGACCAACTTATGATGATTTTAGATGATTTGAGAAAAGAAAAAAATCTCAAATCATCTTAAATATAGTGCACACGTTGGCACTAGTACTTCTTAAATAAGAACCCGCAAGTCCCACCAAAAACTTGGAATTATAAAACATTAAAATTTGTTACGATTCTTACAATTGTGGGAAAACAGCACCTGTATACATATAACGCAGGAGAGAGCCATCTCCAGTCTCAACCATATTCAAATCAAATAATGTGTTCACACTAAAGAGCGCTCGTGGGCTAGTTCTTCCGAGTGATTGAAATCAATCAAAACAGGCCCAGGAAGGGTGACAGGCCCGTGATTACCGCTATTGTCATTTTTCCGAGCGCTTCCGTGCTTCGCAAGGCACGTTAAGCCGTCAGTGCCGGCTGTCATGTAATGACAGTCGCTAAGCAATGTCAGAGGTCTTATGGGCGGCTTGATGACTTCTGACAGTAAGGCCCGCCACTGTCTTACAATTCTCCACCAACCCGGACTTGGCCGCCATGGTGGAGTATGGCCTAACCTTCCTACTATGCAGGAAGTGGTCCATGCCCCAGCAGCGGGGACACAAATGGGTTGATATTGAAGTAGTAACTAAGTTTTTACAAAAGGTTCTAATACAATAGTACTTGAAAATTTTAAAAGTGAAGCAACATAGTAACATATGCTAAGTAGGAAGATATTTTTTGCAACATAGTAACTTTCAACATGTAACTTATTTGCAAGAATAAGACTTTATAATTAGGAATCCACTTACAATAATGTAAGTAATTGATGTCTGCTAAGTCAATCAAAACAAAGAAAATCGAAAAGGTTTTATTCAAAGTAGCAGAAACTGCGACTTGGTGAAAAGAAATGAAAAGGTTTTATTCAAAGTACGACAGAAACTGTGACTTGACGAAATGAAATGAAAAGGTTTTATTCAAAAGAGCGCAGAAACTGTGACTTGATGAAATGAAATGAAAAGGTTTTATTCAAAAGAGCGCAGAAACTGCGACTTGACGAAATGAAATGAAAAGATTTTATTCAAAATAGCGCAGAAACTGCAATTTGAGGCAATGAAATGAAAATGTTTTTTTCAAAGTAGCGGAAATTGCGGTTTCCGTTACTTTAAATAAATTCATTCAAACTAGGTGTCCGTTTCAAAATCTAGATAGTTTTGGAGAAAAAGTGGACAAAAAAACTCCAAACTTATTTCGTAGACTAAGAGATAGGGACAGCATTTGAAAATGTATTGTTGTACAGGCGTGCCGAACATACCAAAGGGCTGTTTTGGACATAATTGGCAAATGTTTTGGTTATAATTATGACTCCGGAAAAACGGATGATGACCTGTTCCATAACTTTGCCGTCCTTAATATAAAATAATTCGCTAATCGCTTGGCGCAGATTCCTCGACAAGAGCGTGCATTTGAGCCAATCGTCTGGTGTCACACACACAAACACACAAACACACACATACATATATACATATATGTATTTGTGCGTAATACACATTTACTCGTTCTAACCATCACCTATACTCACACACACCGGTATTCTTTCAAACCTAAACTTGTATACACACCAACATACTCCTTGCGCCCCTTTCTAAATTACTAATGACTAGTGGTGCCCCAGGGAAAATCGATATTCAAACGCGGTCATCTTACTTTGGGGGATGAACAAAGGAGTGGTCGTCCTACGACGGCTGTCACCGAAGCAACAGACGAATTACGTACAAAGAGATTCAGCAACTGCAGATTGGTTCAGGAAGTGTTCACAAGATTTTGCACGAGCACCTTTGCGTAAGGAAAATAGTTTCCCGCTGGGTGTCGCATCACCGAAGCTCAGAAGCAGGCCCGTGTAGATTGGTGCCGTGATATGTTACAAAAATTTGATGCTGGCTCGTCACGGCGCGTTTACGACATTGTGATAGGTGACGAATCCTGGATTTATCAATATGATCCAGAAACAAAGTGTCAGTCGACAGTTTGGCTGTTTCAAAATGAACCAACGCCTACGAAAGTGAAGCGATCGAGGAGCGCAGGAAAAATTTTGGTCGCTAGTTTCTTCTCTTTGACGGGGTACCTAATTCCAATTCTATCGATACCAAAGGAGCATCAACGCTGAATGGTATAGCACAAAATGCCTGCTAGAAGTTTTTTCTGAATTGAGCAACAAGCTACCGAACACCGGGCTCCGCGGGGTCCTTCTTCACCACGACAACGCGCCCGCGCACTCTGCGATCAAAACGAGGGACTTCCTGGACTCCACACCGGTCAGAGTCTTGGGACACCCTCCTTACAGTCCTGATTTGGTTCCGTTTGACTTCTTTTTATTCCCTATTATTAAAAATCAGCTCAAAGATATACAGTTTTCATCGCCGGAAGACGCGCTAGCAGCGTTTGAGAAGGCCGTGGAAGAGGTGTCTACGGAAGACTGGAAAAAATGTTTTGAAAATTGGTTCAGACGCATGAAACTTTGTATTAAGGCTGGAGAAGAGTTCTTTGAAAAGATTTAATAAAAAAAATTTTTTCATAGAAGTTAGTTTTTTAGTTTCTCAAAAGTTTCTGAGTGTCCCACGTATAGTGTGATGTGACTAGCGGACCCAACAGACGTTGTCCTGCATCATATTCCAAACGATTGTGATTTGTGAATCTAAACCAGGGCGTCACCCAAACGCATACAAAAAACTCATTCAACTCTGTCCAGCCGCTTAGGAGGAGTTCAGTGGCACACAAACGTCTACGATTTCAATTCGCATGGGCGAGAATCGACCCTCTGGGATCCAATTCTCACTTCATTAGCAAATACTTCGTATACGACTCTAAGCCAAAATTCTACATACAAAGTCGAGCGACAGACAAAATTTGTATTCTGAACGCCATGCTAGATTGAATTCGAATGAGAAAATAATGTCTAATGATGACTCTGTCGACTTATCTCATCTTTTTTTTTGCGACATTAATGTCTAAGCTTTCGAATATTTTACGTCTACGCTTTCAATTCGCATGGGTGAAAATCGACTCCCTGGGATCCAATTCTCACTTCATTAGCAAATAATTCGCATACGACTCTAAGGCCTATGACTTAAGTTCTTCATAAAAAGTCGGGCGACAGCCAAAATCTGTATTCTGAACGCCATGCTAGATTGAATTTAAATGAGAAAATAGTGTCTAGTGACTTTGTCAAGTTATCTTATCTTATATTATTTTGCATTATATTATTTTATAATATTTTGCGTCTACGCTTTCAATTCAATGAGAAAATATGGTCAGACTGGGTTTTTTTTCCGCTGCCTTTTTCTCCACTACAATACGGCCCGAAGGCAGCGGCTTACATTTTACATTGAAATTCACCAAACAGAATGTGAATGCTAAAAACCTATTTAGAGGCTAAAAATTCCACCCATGCCGGGACTCGAACCCTCGAACCTCTCCACACTATTCTCTGTATTACGTACAGGCAGCGACACCTGGCTGAAGCAATTTGCATTACTTGCAGCCCCGAGTACCTAATTTGCAGTTAGATTTTAAATCGGAATGATATCGCTATACCCACATGATTATACTATTTTTATTTTTAATGCACTAACCCGTGCTAAAGACAATTTAAAAAAAAAGAATACATTTCACTCATGCCGGTGAGTCGCCCATTAGCTCAGTTGGAAAGAGCGCTGGCACGGATAGCCGGAGGTCGCGGGTTCGAGTCCCGGCATGGGTGGAATTTTTAGCCTCTAAATAGGTTTTTAAAATTGTCCTTAGCACGGGTTAGTGCATTAAAAATAAAAATAATACATAATTATAAGAATGTAGATAGATAGATAGATAGAGAACACTTCATTGCACAACCAGACAAATATTAGAACCATGATTCTTACATCTAAGTAATGTAATTATTCTTTATGTTGAAATAAATTGATTTGATTAAATTCCCTTAGGCGAAAACGCACACGTTTTCAATGCACTCGCCTACTAACCAATTCTTTTGTAGCATCGTCGCATGATTTTCAAATTCGATCCTGAGGTCACAAGTAGGTCCCGTTATTGTCGAATTCGATAGAATGTAAATACGAACGTGGAAGCGATTTGAATTACAAATTTTTACTACATTACGTACGTACAAATAATTATGTCGATTAGTAGGGAATATACCCATGTACCTACATCTCGAAAAACAGCGGTTCCACTTGTTGATAATAGTCGTAAAAGCGTCCACATACACGGTCACTTCTCCAGTCTTCGAAATTTCCCTGATGCCGGTGATTCGCCCGTTAGCTCAGTTGGATAGAGCGCTGGCACGGATAGCCAGAGGTCGCGGGTTCGAATCCCGGCATGGGTGGAATTTTTAGCCTCTAAATAGGTTTTTAAAACTGTCCTTAGCACGGGTTAGTGTTAGTGTTAGACTAACATGACATACTGTTACAAAGTCGGTATGCCCATAACTAAATTTAATAAGTATAACATATTTTATAATACAAGTGTGTACAGACGACGTGATTGCATATTAATAACTATATGATACCTTATATAATTGACAAAAACTTAACTGCAAGTTTGCTAAAGGTCATTCGAATGGTAGCGTGGTGTTCGGGTCATCTATCTCCCTCCAAAATGGTTGAGACTGATGATGGCTGAGCACTGCGTTATGCTCGTGAACGAGTGCTGTTCGTGTGTCTGGCCGCAGCACTTATGTTTTCCCCTATTATTGTGAGGCATTTGACTAATGCTTTGGCATTTAGGGTTGTTAATGGCAATCATGAAATCTTATTAGGTTTACATTATGGCAACTGATGTATTTGGTTTTAAGATGATTCGAGAAAAGATGTTCAGAGTGGAGTTTATTTTTCCGCTGCCTTTTTCTCCACTACAATACGGCCCGAAGGCGGCGGCTTACATTTAACATTGTACATTGACATTCAGCAAACAGAATGTAAATTCTTTACGTTGAAATAAAATTATTTGAATTTGAATTGAATTGAATTAATTTTTACCAAGTAATACAACGTCTGAATCACATGACCTATTTAATTCTGGTATTGTTGCTGTCAAACGCCCTATTATATCATATCTTCAATAATGGGTTACTTTAAGATTTCTAAATAAATACTTGCAACGTTAACTTGGTAACAGTCGAAGATTATCACTACCCCCTCCGCACTAGTTAGGAACTGTATTGCGGCAGAGTCGGTTCGCCATCAACGTGTCCAGTTTAGATAGCTACATACAGTGCGGTCTCAGTGTGGTATCTCATGCAAATGAGTGTTTAAGTATTATTTAGTTCTTATTTCTTTAGTTACCTATATACAGAGCATTTTATTTTGATTTCATGTATTGAGATTGTTTTCTAAATATACCTATTTTGGGACAGATGCGCCAATTAGGGATGCAAAGTTTTTATCATGATCGGTTTTATATTCTGATAGTAGACGATATTTTAAGAAACTAATTTCATTTTTTTCGTGATTAATTGAGTTTATCATTGTTATTTAATTAAAATTAATATTATTCGGCGTGACGTCATATGTTACACACTCTGTGTGTAGGTAGAGCTCGCGATTTGTCTGTGGTTTAGTGTGACATGTGAATGACATCGACGTGTTTAAAAGATGAAGTTGACAGGCAATTGGTAGGTTTTCCACAGAATATCTACTACCACAGACGATTTAACATGTGACGTCATCATAGGGGTCCTCAGAGGTCATATGAAGGGCATTTAAATATTATTATTTACTCAAAATAAGGCTCATCTTTTATGATAAAAATCTCTTATATAAAAAATACTGTAGTTTGGATGCTAAGCTCGAAACTGTTTTTCGATTTAGGCAGTTCACTTTTTTTTTGCACCCCGAATTCGTTTTTAAATTTTTGTCATTAAATTTATCTCATGAACCAAAATTGTAATGTTTGTATTCTATGGCTAACTGTGGCGGCTCTCCGCAGAGGATTTTATTTTATTTTAGGATTTTTATGTAACTTAAATTTAGTTATATACTTGGTAATTTGAATTTGAATTTAATTTTATATAGGTATGTTATTTTCCGTCGCAAACCCAACTGCGGGCGCACCGAGGACCGCATATGTGGTGACACCTCGACGAATTTATGAATACCAACGTATGCTCACAACGGCTACAAAGCACGACGAAACAGCGGATAGCAGCAAGGCAACCAGAATATCTATAATGTAAAAATGAATCCCCGAATGTGTTACTAAGCGCAAATCTCGAGATCAGCTGAACCGATTTTGACAATTCATTTTTAGAATATTCCTTGATGTACGAGGATGGTTCTTACGGAGAGGAAAATGTAAAAAGTTAAAAAATCGACTGTTGAGACGGTACGAAGTTCGCCGAGTCAGCTAGTCTATAATATAAAAATGAATCGCTGAATGTGTTCGTAAGCGCAAATCTCGAGAGCAGCTGAACCGATTTCGCTAATTATTTTTGTAGAATATTCCTTGAAGTACGAGGATGGTTCTTACGGAGAGAAAAATAAAAAAAAATAAAGAATCAATTATTAGGCGGTACGAAGTTCGCGGGGTCAGCTAGTCTATAATATAAAAATGAATCGCTGAATATGTTGGTAAGCGCAAATCTCGAGAGCAGCTGAACCGATTTCGCCAATCTTTCTTTTAAAATATTCCTTGAAGTACGAGGATGGTTCTTACGGAGAGGAAAAAATTAAGAATCGACTATTAGGCGGTACGTAGTTCACTGGGTCAGCTAGTTTAATATAAAAATGAATCTCTGAATGTGTTGGTAAGCGCAAATCTCGAGAGCAGCTGAACCGATTTAACTAATTCTTTTTTTAGAATATTCCTTGAAGTACGAGAATGGTTCTTACGGAGAGAGAAATAGAAAAAATTAAAGAATCGACTGTTAGGCGGTACGAAATTCGCCGGGTCAACTAGTTACTTACATTTTTTTCTTATCTTGGTGCAGAGATTCGAGTATTGTTAGTTTGAAGGTTTTGACTATATTACCACAAACAAAGGAAAAGTTACAAATAAATGAATTTTTAATGGTCTGGGACGCAACTTGTGTTGATACGCTTGCACAGTCCCATATCCATGCGACCGCCTGCCATACGGGGGCGGCGGCGTCCAACGCAGAGTCGAATACGAGGCACAAATAAGCAGCCATAGGGCAGGGCTATATATTTGTGCCTTTCGGAGTCGAGACTCTGGGGCCATGGGGTCCGGAGGCGAGACTCCTCTTTAAGGAGATCTCGTCGCGCCTAGTCGACGCTTCAGGAGACCCGAGGGCTTGTGCTTACTTTGGCCAAAGGATAAGCCTAGCCATACAGCGAGGCAATGCCGCCAGCCTTCTTAGTACTCTGCCGCCCGACAGCGATCTGGCTCAAATATTTTATTAAAATTAGAATGTTTTAGGTTTAGTTCCATTTTTATCATTATTTATTATTATAATGAATATTTAAGTTATATTAAGTAATAATAAATAATATTTGACGTTAAAATAAACCATTTATAATAAATTAATCAGTAATCATATGTACATTTAGTCGAACAGCGCGGTACTTAAGGCTCTAAGGCTGAAAGTATTTGTATTACATAAATACATTATCGTTTAGTATTCGAGCCTCCTCTTTTTTATTTTGTCCTTTCCATATGTCTCCATATAGGTATATAATATTGTCTTCATTCGATCCTCGCGTAGATTGTTATAATTACGTATTTAAGTATGTTTCATAACTACATATGTAATTGTGTATGCAAGTATATTTTCATGTATAAAAGTAGTATATTAATATATTTACAAGTGCACCGATTACCCGTCTCTTATTTTCTTCAGCAACTTTACGTCATAAGGTTGTCTGGCAGTAATTGCTTTTATTCTACTCTGTATCTTCACATCATGTTTTGTAATACGTGCTCTGGTGTACAACAAAGAGTATGCTTCGATATCACTCCATATGTGCCCACTCTTGGGGCACGGGTCTCTTTCTGTATCGCAGGAAGGTTAGGCCATACTCCACCACGGGGCCAAGTCCGGGTTGGTGGAGGATTGTAAGACAGTGGCGGGCCTTATTGACAGAAGTTATCAAGCCACCCATAATAAGGCCTCTGACATGGATTAACTACTGCCATTACATGACAGCCGGCACCAACGGCTTAACGTGCCTTGCGAAGCACGGAAGCGCTCGGAAAAATGCCACTAGCGGTAGTCACGCGATGGTCACCCATCCAGTACCTGACCGCGCCTGTTGTTGCTTAACCAAAGTGATTGATTCCAGTCACTCAGTTTCGCTAGGACACGAGGGCTTCATCAACAGTATTTAACTTATCTCACTAGGTAGTGGCAAAGGCCGAAGTTTGTATACCTGAGTAGCTTTTCAATGATCAGCTGCCCAAGAAAGCCGGTACCGCCAGTGATGAGCACTGTAGCTCCCTTGTAGAACTGTTGAATGGACGACTCTGCCAACTCCGCTGAGGACATGGTCGCCATGTTATCGTTGCTGTGGTAGGAATCAGCACTGGGCGGAGCCATAGTGTCTGTGGAACAGAAAACGTGATACTTAAATTTGGAGCCAATTTCTTCTTCTTCTACAGGCTATATTATGTAGTCCACTGCTGGACATAGCACTCCCCAAAGGAGCGCCATAGCGCCCAGTCTTCAACTTGCCGCATCCAGCATCTGCTGACAGTTTGTCGCAGATCGTCATCCCACCTGGTCGGAGGGCGTCCTACGCTACGTTTGCCGAGTCTCCACAAAAGAACACGTTTACTCCAATGGTCGTCGGTTCTTCGCGAGATATGGGAAGCCCACTGCCACTTCAGCTCGCTAATTCTCTGAGCTAATTCGCTAATTCAGCAGCCCCCCCTGCAGTACAATTCCACCGAACTGCGATCCCCAACCCGCATGGCCAGCGTGGGGATTATGGGCATTAGCCCCTATGATAGCACAACATGGCGCTCTTTAGGGGAGGGCTATTTCCAGCAGTGGACTAGTATAGACTGACAACGAATTGAAACAATTTGATTGCGCGCTGCAGGAATGATTGAGTTTGTAGTGCGCGCGCGGAGTTGGTATGTGCTCGCCACTCACTGCTGTTTACAATTTCTCAGGCTTAGTTGTTCAGACGACCTGATTTCGGTTCCGGGGAGTCGCTGGATTTCTGCGAATCGGAGCGAAACCTGGTCGGACTTTTCCGATATAAAAACACCCGTAAGTAAATCCGGACTAAAAGTCTACAATGTGTTGTGCTTACGAAAGTTTTAGTTCAAAAATAATAAGTAGGTGTCTACAACTTATTATAAATTTTACCTTATGTATTAACTTAATTATTATTTCTGTTAAAAAATGGGCAGTGCTGTTGTGTGTTATATATAATAAATAATCCGTGTAGTTAATTGGAACGATATGAGCTTTTCATTGGAGTGTTTTTATGTTAATTAAGGACTTTTGAAAATACTAAGTTTGGAGTTTTTTTGTCCATTTTTTCTCCTAAATGATCTAGATTTTGAAATGGACACCTAGTTTGAATTGTAACGTTCATTAAGCCGCAGTTTCTGTGCTACTTTGAATGAAACCTTTTCATTTCATTTAATTTCATTTCATGTTATACTATTTTTATTTTTAATGCACTAACCCGTGCTAAGGACAAATTTAAAAACCTACTTAGAGGCTAAAAATTTCACCCATGCCGGGATTCGAACCCGCAACCTCTGTACTCTGTGCCTCTGGCTATCCGTGCCAGCAACACATTTCATGTGTTGGTTTTTTTCTTTTTTTCCTATTTTTGTTTTTATAGTTGGAATTTCTGACTCTGATTCAGAGCGCTTCTCCGACCGATATAACTTATCTAACTTATATATTAACTTATATTATAAGTTATAACTTATAACTGATGACAGTGTAGGAAATTATAGGCCAATATCGCTATTGCCCGTTTTATCAAAATTATTCGAAAAGATTATTAATAAACGACTAATAAACTACCTTGAAACAAATGATTATCTATCTAAAAATCAATTTGGCTTTAGAAAACAAAAATCGACAGAAGACGCAGTCTCTGTACTTACTAATTTCATTGTTGATAGACTAGACGGAGGTGAAAAGTGTGCTAGTGTTTTTCTGGATCTCGCCAAAGCTTTCGACACGGTCTCCATCCCCATCCTTCTTCATAAGCTTAGCCTTCTGGGAATACGTGGTACCCCATTAGAGCTATTCAGGAGCTATCTCAGTGGCAGGTCTCAAGCAGTAAAAATTGACTCGACTTACAGCGAATTCATGCCAATAGATTTCGGTGTCCCGCAAGGCAGTGTTTTGGGGCCGACCTTATTTCTCGTTTACCTGAACAACTTGTGTGAAATGGAGCTACAAAACTGCAAAATTTTCACGTTTGCAGACGATACAGCAGTGATATTCCATCACAAAACGTGGAAAGAGGTCGAAAGCACTGCAAACATCGGGCTATCTGCCATAAATGATTGGCTCGACTCAAACCTGCTCACTCTTAATGTTGCTAAGTCCAAATTTATTACATTTAGCATTAATAGTACTACGCAGCCTCCTAGTGAAGATATTAAACTAAAAATTCATTCATGTAATTCTAGCCATGACGCATGCAGTTGTGAGCTTCTTGAGAGAGTGTCTCAAATAAGGTACCTGGGAGTTATTTTGGATAAGTACTTGTCTTGGGAAAATCATTTCAACCTCACAGTCAAGCAAGTCCGTAGAACTGTTTACATATTTAAGACTCTCAGACACATTACCGACCTAAAAACTTTAAAAACAATATATTTTGCTCTCTCTCACTCAATAATAACATATTGTATTAGAGCGTGGGGTGGTGCCTCTAAAACTCACCTCATACACTTAGAGCGAGCCCAGAGATATGTACTTAAAACTATGCTCAATAAACCTCGACGATACCCTACTGTAAAAGTCTATTCAGAGTCTCAAATACTGTCAGTGCGACAAACCTACATTAAATCAATCGTTCTATATCAGCATCGAAAATCATTCTCAGAATTATCAATAAAATCTAAAAAGCGCCTAAAGCACAAAATCTTTGACATTCCACTTGTTCGAACTTGTTTTGCTCAAAGATTTATAAAATTTAGCGGACCTTATGTGTACAATAAGATCCACAAAGAATTAAAAATACTTCACTTAAATAGATTTGCATGTATCGGAATACTAAAAAAGTTTCTATCACAACTTGACTACAACCAGACCGAAAACCTATTTAAAATAATCTCATAACAGAACACACATCCATTTCTTTTTTTATTTATTTTTTTATTTTGGCGTTTCTCTGATTCCATAAGTCTATGGCAATCTTTTTTCCTTTCATTAGACAACCAGTCAACCGAGATCTCTCATTGCACTCACCTGCCATTCAATTGGGTCTCACGCTCCTCTAGTCACCAGTTCGCCTACATGTTGGTTGCTAAGCCCAATCTTTTTCACAACCTACCCTACATCGTAATTAAATTAGATAGCAAATATTAAATCTAGGAAGTTGCTTTGTTTACTTCATAACGGACAATCTATCACACTATGTAGTACAGTTGTATGTTTGGTTATATTAATTCTAACAAGCTTGCACCTATGTTTATGTAATAGTCTAATATTTTATTCTATAAAATTTATAGAAGTTTCGTATCTATGTAATATTTTATTATATGTAGGTTTAATTAATTTTAAATATAGTTGAGCCATATCATAGTTTTGCTGTATGCACGTTAATTTTTATTTTAATTACGGAACAAATACTTTGCTGTGATACATTTAAGTTCAACCCGAATGGAGAACTGTGCCCCAATATACAATTTAATTTAGTTTGGGGTTCAGAGTTACTTTATACATTGTTATGTTTTATTCTGCTCAATAAACATTTTTCATTTTCATTTCATATAACTTACCTTAAAAAAAATTGTTTGCATTTGAAACTATGAGAAACTAGAGGTGGTATTTAACATCAGATATGATTTATATTGCATTAAAATCACTGTTTGTTTCTAAAATAAAGATAAAATAAAAGTGAAAACTCATCATGATTTTCCTTCAGCTATTTATATAAAAAAAAAAAAAAACTCACCCGTCTAATCCGCACTGGAGTAAGCCAATAAGCATACTAAACACTTCCAATTGTAATAACACCCACTTGACCTATACATTACGTCATTTTAAATAAAAATTAGACTCTTAATTTCCATATTGATACGACGATGGCGACTTGGAAGTTACGTCAGAAAATTTAAATTTATGTACAGTTAACATAACAATTGTCATGCGACAATTATATGAACAGTAAATCCAGTACGATTACAAACGTCTTAAAGTACCTAGTGTAATGCAATGTAATGTGATGTAATGTTATGTGACGTGACGTGACGTGACGTGACGTGATGTGATGTGATGTAAAATATTGTAGTGTACTGTAATGTAATCTAGTTTAATGTAATTTAATGTAACTGTTGGCAATACTGCCACAATGAGTGTATAAAGATGTCTGAGTGAATGAACGTTTATTTCTTGTTTTGCTCTCTCAGCGTGCGTCCGCCGACTAAGTATAACGGTACGGTGAACTGCTTTTTCAAAGTGAAGGATAAACGGCAAGGACAGCCTTCTAGAACTCACGTCGTTTATTTATAAACAGTCCACAGCCCGCTATCGCACTTTCAATACTGTAATGTAATGTGTTGTATAATAAAATATTGGCCTTTTGCATCTACTTAATGAGATGATTTATACAGCGTCCAGTGGTATCTTCACTCTCAATGTGATGTGATTTGATGTAATGTAATGTAAAGTTATGTATTGTGTTGTAACGTCCTGTTATTTCATGTCATGTAATGTAAAGTAAATCTTATCTAAGTTCCTCAGTCGCTCGGGGTGGTGTCTAGAACGTTTAATTCCATTGTAAATTTATTACTGTCGCAAACGTCAGAATTCTGCCAGTATTTGAAGCGCATGGAGCGAATGCCGAATGCCGTGCGCTTGGAATCGCGGATCCGCTGTGGGCACAAGTCGTGGTTAAGCCCGGACTCTTTCTCGGAGAGAAGGTCTGTGCCCTGCATTGGGGCGCTTATGGGCTACATAAAAAAGGTAAACAGACAGCCGGGATTCGAACCCACGATCATCCGAATGCGAATAAGCCTCCGCACGTTGTTTGTTTGCTTCGTTTTTTACAAAATCGGAAGATTGTGAAGCCAGTGTATTTTAGGTACGTTTGTGGAGTTATAGTAGCAACACCACCCGCTAACGGTGAAGGAAAACATCGCGAGAAAACCCGAGTGTCTATTAGATGGTGTTTCAATACCTTAGCGCTTGAAATTGCCAATCCGCGGTGGGCACGTGTGGTGGTTAACCACCACACGTGCCCACCGCGGATTGGGCGCGGATTGCCCACCGCGGATTTGGGCGGCCCATACTCTTTGTCTGAGGGAAGGCCTGTGCCCAACATTGGGAGTTATATACAGTCTATTTATTCTTACTTGACCAATTTAGTAAACAAGATTCTACCCTTAAACTGTGACTTTTTAGTCCAAAACTGCCATATTTCCATAAATGAAGTAACGTGGAACACTCTTTTAGGTAACACGCTGCCAATTTTATAAACATAGTTCATGATAGTTCATGAATTTGCGAGAAAATGTCTAGTTTAGGCATCTATTCTCAATTTTAAGGTTATAATCTTGTTTACTAAATTGGTCAAGTAAGAATAAATAGACTGTAGGCTTCATTATTACTGCACTTATATATTAAACGGGCCTAATCTCGATTATTTATTAGGTAAAACATTGTAAACACCGATTTAGAGGCTAAAAATTCCACCCATGCCGGGACTCGAACCCGCGACCTCTGGCTAACCGTGCCAGCGCTCTCCCAACTGAGCTAATGGGCAACTAACCGGCATCAGGCCCATTAGCTCAGTTGGGAGAGGGCTGGCACGGTTAGCCAGAGTTTTTGAAGTAAGAGAGAAAACTCTAAATAGGTTTTTGAAGTTGTCCTTGGCACGGGTTAGTGCATTAAAAAGAATATAATTAGGCAAAACGTATTAAGAAATACTATTGTGTTATTACTAGATAAGTAAGTAAAAATTCTTCTTCTTCAGGCTATATTAGTACACTGCTGGACACAGCCCTCCCCTAATGAACGCCATAGCGCAAGGTTGTGCCACGATTGGAGATAAATGCCCACAATCCCCACGCTGGGCATGCGGGTTGGGTATCGCAGTTTGGTGGAATTGTACTGCAGGGGGCGCTGTAAGTGAGTGAGTGAGTGAGTGAGTAAGTAAATAGATAAATAGTAATCCAGGCCTAAACAGGTATATAGGTATCTGATTGATAAGTTTGTCAGTTATTCGTACGTCATATTACCTATGTACTTGATAATGTATGTACGTCAGGAACAATGTCAGTATAACTTTAAAACTGTACGTAGCCAACACAATACAAGAAATAAACACACATTTACGTTTCCAAGATTTAGGCTGGCAAAGGTTAATACCTACATCCTTTATGGGACATTGTATATCTACGTTTCTACAATAATTCATATTCATTTTCTTCAAATATGAAGCGCTCGTGGCCTAGGCGAACCAAGTGATTGGAATCTATCACTCGGTTAAGCAACAACAGGCGCGGTCGGGTACAGGATGGGTGAGCGTCCGGTGACTGCCGCTAGTGGCATTTTTCCGAGCGCTTCCGTGCTTCGCAAGGCACGCTAAGCCGTTGGTGCCGGCTGTCATATAATGGCAGTCGTTAAGCCATGTCAGAGGCCCTATAGGCGGCTTGATAACTTCTGACAGTAAGGCCCGCCACTGTCTTACAATCCTCCACCAACCCGGACTTGGCCCCCGTGGTGGAGTATGGCCTAACCTTCCTGCGATGCAGGAAGAGACACCGAGCCCCGGTGGGGACATACAAGAGTTGATAACGATTCTTTATATTCTTGAAGATAATTGAAGCTTACCTGAAACGCGGTTCAAAAATGTGCAAAAGGTCTACTATAACATAAAGGATCATTTAGAACACAATAATCTCTAGAATTAAAGCCAGTACAATGCATCTATGTTAAATGATTATTATATATATATATATATATATATATATATATATATATATATATACAATTACATTCAACATGATCTTTAACCGATACGGTTAAGGTGCAGAATTGATTGCCGCAGTAGCGCTACCTATTTCGCTCACGCTAATATTGCCAAACTAATAGTCACCTGCATCGATGACGTCGAATCAACCAATAGCAACAAAGGCGCGCGGCCTGCCATAAAATCAAACTATCTGATTGGTCGATCAACTTGCCGCACATCCAAAATTTGATCATCTGCGCAGGTACATCCGCGAGACTTATTTCTTGTGTAGCACTGTACGCCAAAATTTTGAGTTTTTTGTCCATCTCTCCTCGAAAACGATCTAGATTTTGAAAACGGACAAATAGTTTCTATTACAACGTTCATAAAAAGTCGCAGTTTCCGCGCTACTTTGAATAAAACCTTTCTGATTTGATTGATTACCTAATTGCGTTTGATTCAATTTTTCGGTGCCCTACAAAAGTCATTGTCGCAACACGGTTCTGCCCTTTGCCATTACGTAACATTTCACTCTACCAAGATATGCATTTAAACAACTCCAAAGTGTCAAAATAATTATGTATGCATTTGACAGACGGAGTAGCCTTAAAAAAGTAAAAATCAACGTCACTCAACTCAGTAGCTACGTACTTATACTATACCTTTATACCTTTGTAATAATCTTGTATATCTACTTCCTTCTTCAATATTATTATTCCAATCCATCCAAAGGTTGTCTGGAAGCGACCACTTTTAGGGATAAGGCCGCCGTTTGTACTCTTAGGTTAAGAAATATCTGTGTAGTTTCCATTTTTATGTACAATAAATTTTTATCTATCTATCTAAGTATATAATAATGCCCCTGGACTTGTTCACTTGTCAAAGTGTCGTGTCGTATCGTATCGTGTTGTGTCGTGCAATGTTACTTGTATCGCTGTAAGATTCACACGCCACATACCCTTGGAGCACTTTCGCTGGCACAAAACTGTCTTCTCGCGAAACTCGACATCACTTTGAAGCACCAAGCCGAACACCTTTAACATTTTGTCACGAGACCTTCAATATTAGAACACATTTATTTGATAGAACACATCAAGATCAATAGCACTTTCTACCGGAATGGCTGTTTCAAAACGTGTCAAACACACATGCCTCGGCAGCTGATTGGAATAGTGACGTGAAGGAGCTATTGACAGTCAGCATGTTTAGGTAGACTGCATTTGACTCTGTATACTTCGTCCCAGATTATTGTTTGCCTTCTCTCAGCAAGAGATTTTCAAACAGAATAGAGTAGAGTAGATTAGAATAGAGTAGGGTAGGGCAGATTAGGGTGGGCTAGGGTAGAGTAAAATTTTTACAACTAAGTAAACTGAGTTTTCTTTTTTTATTCACAAGTGTGTTGAAAAACGTCGTATGATACACGTGTGTATTGATGATTAAAACCCTTTCCTACGTTTCGGGTCTCAATAGCGCCTCGGCGGTAATCACCAATGTTACACGCTAGTGCCATAATGTACTATTATCTACTCTGACACTATAATGCAAAGATTACAAAACTAAAAACAGAATTCTTATGACAAACATTACGCATAGGCCAAAAATATAAATATCAAACAGGTCTTGTAGGGGCAACTGCATAATACAACTTATTAAATCATAACGATACCCCTATACAACCTCCAACTGGACCAAGAAGGTTGAACCTCTACTTAAAAACAAAGGTTTCAATGAACGAGTCCGCGGCGGCAACACGCATGCGCAATCGATGTTTGCGCCTTGGCGCCAACATTTTACATTTAAAAAAACTTTTCAATATTTAAACAAACTTTGGTTCTTTTTAATATTAAGTTATGTATTACAGTATGAGAGTAGATAAATCTGCCACAGAAAATATGCGCTAGTCCCACAATTGGTACGTTTAAGAAGCAGTTGAAAGAGCACTATTTATCTCTATCTAAACTTTGAGCTATACATTTATTTATTGTACACATTCATGGTTGTAATATTTTTCTGGTTGTGCAATAAAGAGTTCTCTATCTATCTATCTATCTATTATTTTCTATATATTATTTATATTTACAGGTATTTAGTTTATGCAGTGTATTATTTCCGCTTAAGTTATTGCTAAGGGTTTTTTGTAGTCTATGTAGTTTATTTTGTACACGTATATAGAACCGTTTTTTACTGCTGCTCCGACTCTCCAAGGTTTGCTGGAAGAAATCTCTTACAGAGATAACCTCGCCTTTGTTATTTCTTATGTAATATCCTATTTAATGTTTCGTCTGCAATAAATTATAATAATGAAATAAAGTAGTGTATGACATTGTACATAACTTGGTCTTATAACACTCGTGTGATACTATAAAAAAACTCGCCTACGGCTCGTTTTTATAAAACACTCTCGTGTTATACGAACCCTTATTATGCAACAGTATCATAAACTACTATATTACAAACCTATTTAGAGGCTAAAAATTTCACCCACGCCGGGATTCGAACCCGCAACCTCTGGCTATTCATGCCAGCGCTCTACCAATTGAGCCAATCGGCGACTCACCGGCATCAGTGAAATTTCGAACCTCTTTACACTATTCTCTGTATTACGTACAGGCAGCGACATCTGGCTTAAGCAAATTGCATCACTTACAGCCCCGACCACCTACTTTGCAGTTAGGTTTTACATCGGAACGATATCACTGTACCCACATGATTATACTATTTTTATTTTTAATGCACTAACCCGTGCTGAGGACAAATTTAAAAAACCTATTTAGAGGCTAAAAATTTCACCCATGCCGGGATTCGAACCCGCAACCTCTGGCTATCCGTGCCAGCGCTCTACCAATTGAGCCAATGGGCTCAATTACAGCCCTGAGTTTATGCATGTCACGTTGTCTTGTTTACCTACAAGGAAGTCTCAACTAGAATTGAGGATTCAAAAATGGGTGTCAGCAATGTGCTCTTGAACGTGATTGCAAGGCGTTGTGCCTACAAATTACGTGATTTTATTGTTATCAAAATGAATCGTACGCCGTCGATCATATCAATCAATCAATCCATCAATCAAGCCCGTAGTCGTCCATTGCTGGACGTAGGTAGCCCCTGAGGCCTTTACGACGATATCAGCCCTTGTATGTCCCCACTGCTGGGTCACGGGTCTCCTCCTGTATCGCAGGAAGGTTAGGCCATACTCCACCACGGGGGCCAAGTCCGGGTTGGTGGAGTATTGTAAGACAGTGGCTGGTCTTACCGCCAGAAATTTTCAAGCCACCCTAAAGCCTCTGACTTGGCTTAGCGACGGCCGTCTATCGAGGTCAGCTAGTAACAACTTAAAATAATAATGTGGCCTTTGTCCCTACATCCCACAAAAATTCTTAATTCCCTACCTTCGGTTCGAAATAAATTAAGAATCCAACTAAATTGGTAAGAAGAAACATTTTATTAGCCTTCACCATTTGGTTGCTAACTGTCGCCGCCAATGTAATAAAAATCATAACTTGTAAGATAAGATAACAATATTCTTTATTGTATACCCTGTTTCCTCACGATGTTTTCCTTCACCGCGGCTTGGTTGGCTCCGCACGTATTGACTAGTCTTTCCTGTGGGCTAGGCCGACTAAGCTGTCAGGATGGTATAGGTGCTGGGCAAGCCTACACCATCTATAAAAACCATGTCCCAGGCACTACAACGTGGGAGTGGTCCCTTCACTCATCTAGTGTGAGTGAGGATACCACTGGATGCTGTATAAATAATCTCATTACGTAGATGCAAAAAGGCCAATCATCATACCTTGTACGTTTTTTTTTTCAAAAAGTAGACATAATAATCAGAGACATTAATATTAGTGTTATCTATTTTTGTAAAGCACAGCCTAGAACGTAGTAATAAGCGGCCTTTTATGGCGAAAATCTATTAAAGTTCTAGGTTGTTGATCCTAGGTTCTAGACTAGGTTCGTGTAGGTTCTAAAAATAGTTGTCATTGTCATAGTGGATAAGATTTATGATTTAGCAGGAATGGTTCAAAAAACTGTCATAAATAAAACTAAATAGTCCGGGGCTCTCATGTAGTGGACGTTTGTTTTACGAATAACAAACGATAGCAAAGGTTTGCTGAAAGAGAATGCTTCTTGCAATAAAGAATCTTCATCATCAGCCCGGTAAACCCCACTGCTGGGTATAGGCCTCTTCATTTCCTTGCCAACCAGCACGGTCTCGCGCTAGTCTCATCCACTGATTGCCAGCTTGCACTGTGCACTGTTACTGTTTACATAGGTCATCTGACCATCTGGCTGCTGGTCTGCCCACCGACAGTTCGCCCTCCCACGGCCGCCTTCGTCTGCCATCATTCCGATCGTGCAGAAATCTTATCAAATGCTTGGCTTTATTTTTCGTGTAACAAAAGGATTCAAGAACGCAAGATCCCTACTGTTGCTTTACAAGTCACTAGTACGTAGCAGACTCGAGTCATCTGGTCTCCTATTTACAGCACTCACAGCGACACCGTAGAACAAGTACAAAGGAAGTTCCTACGAATGCTATCATCTCGTTTTGGCCTGAGGCGTTCTATTAAAACATACGACGATAGGTGCTCCTACTTCGGGCAGGTTCATCTAATCAAGCGGCGTAAACTCCAGGACCTTTTATACTTGCATAAGATTATAAATAATAAAGTAGCCACGACCGTCCTATCAGACCTTTACATAAGCGTACCTACAAGATCCGTTCGCCTTGCGCGGCACTTTGCTATCCCGCCTTGCCGGCTAAATATGACTGCTAACAACCCGATTCGGCGCATGTGTTCTTCTTACAACAACATTATTATGAGTAATCCAGAGAGTGTGCCTGACATCCATCACGACTCACTCGCATGCTTTAAGTTCAAAATGGTAAATATCCTTGCCTCCGATGTAATTTAATGCTAAAAACCTATTTAGAGGCTAAAAGTTTCACCCATGCCGGGATTCGAACCCGCAACCTCTGGCTATCCGTACCAGCGCTCTACCAATTGAGCCAATGGGCGACTCACGGCATCAGTGAAATTTCATGTGGGTACAGTGATATCGTTCCGATGTTAAACCTAACTGCAAAGTAGGTAGTCGGGGCTGTAAGTAATGCAATTTGCTTAAGTCAGATGTCGCTGCCTGTACGTAATACAGAGAATATTGTAAAGAGGTTCGAAATTTCACTGATGCCGTGAGTCGCCCATTGGCTCAATTGGTAGAGCGCTGGTACGGATAGCCAGAGGTTGCGGGTTCGAATCCCGGCATGGGTGAAACTTTTAGCCTCTAAATAGGTTTTTAAATTTGTTCCTTAGCACGGGTTAGTGCATTAAAAATAAAAATAGTGTAATAATTTAATGCTTTCAATAAATTAATTATTTTAGTTTTCTAATTTCATTTGTAATTCTAAGTATAATTAGTAATTTTATTAAAAATAATGTAATTTATCATGCTGTATGCACATGTGTTGGTGTTATGGATTAAGTTTAGTGTTTTTGTCATTTCATATTTGTAATTTATGTCCGTGATACCTACTGTTTTGTGTATCTAATAAATAAAATAAAAAAATTCCGCCTGGCCAAGTGTCCCGCCCACTTCCACTTCAGAGTCGCAATTCGTTTGCCGATATCTACCACCTTTGTACGGCGTCTGATTTCGACATTCGGGATCCGGCCCAGAAGTGTAATTCCTAGCATAGCTCTTTCCATTTCTCTCTGTGCGACTTTGACTTTGTGCACTGCGTCCTTAGTCAGAGTCCATGTTTCGGAACCATACGTGAGTGTGGGCAGGACACATTGGTTAGAATACTAATTAAATTAAATTATTGCTCTAGTTCTAAGGATCAATGTGTGTTTTTTATGGAAATAAAATTATTATTATTATTATTAAACAATACTAATTGTAATAATAATAAAATTAAAAAAAAAAACAAAACTCTTGTCACAAATTAACAACATAACACCATTTACATACAAACATACATTGTTTCTGGCCCCAAACTAGGATACCCTGTGTCTTGGGAACCAGAAACAACGACATCACAAACATGTAAACATCCAAGACCTGGGGTTTTTTTTTGTTCCCAGCCGGGATTCGAACCCGGGACCTCTTGCATGGTAGGTAGATGCGCTACCGCTACGCCACAAATGTCGTCGTGTCTTAAAGACTTTATTTTCCAAGTCGCACACGTTTGCGAAGTTATAAAAAACGGTGAAGGAAAACATCGCGTGGAAACCGGAGTGCCTGATGTGGAAACGTGGAAACCGGAGTGACGGAGTGATGAGCGCGAGGCGTTTACATGCTTCAGCTAGAATGCTGAACTGTGGAGAACAGAAACCAAATGTAGACAAGCCAGGGAGGCTTTACCAACAATCTCGAAACTTCTTTCACGTAGCCTGCAGCGTCTGAGAAGAAATAATATGCACAAAGCTGCGGCAATTCTAACAGGCCACTGCTCACTGAACAGAGTGCTTAGAGCGAGTTTTTTAACTACTCGATCGCGTTAACGTAAACTCATTTCTATGGCATCGAGGAAGCGCCACATAGCGACAAGTATAGAAATTAAAATTGCTGAGTGCGAGTTGCAATGGTTTACGTTGAGAAGTGAACATGTTTACCGGCCAAAACACGAATAAACGCGAGTGCGAGTTGTACTGTGACAGCGTTTTGCCAGTTCGAACGGTTAACTTACTCATACTCACCACTCAATGCTCGATTAACGCGGTAGTACTCGTAAAGTTATTCGATTGGATCTGTCAAACTCGCACTAAGCACTCAGAGAAGAAATAATCTGCGCAAAGCTGTGGCAATCCTAACAGGCATCTCTACAATATGGGGATGCCTCAAAGAAGAGGAAATACCCGTCCACGTGACCATTCACTGTGAAAGCGTGGACAGGCAACGGACCTTGGGTAGCTGGGATCGCTTCAGGAGGCCCGCAGAGACTTTGGGGCACTGCTGGCTTTCTGGAAAGAGATAGGCTGGCTGGAGTAACCTCACAGCTTTGTTACGTTTAATGGTCCAATAATGAGCGCTGAGAAATGAATGAATTCGATTTTCTACGCGAGAGATGCCTTTAATTTGCGTGGATTATGCCCCTGGAATGACATCCTGCTGCTTATGTCTCCAGTTAAATTCTGAGACTACAGAATCTCTTGCATTTTGATTCTAATCTTGTGCAAAATAGACAAACGCTGAATGCGCCGAACCGAGTGATTGGAATCAATCACTTGAGTAAAGCAACAACAGGCGCGGTCAGGTTGTAACGGTGCAAACCTCTTTACACCATTCTTATTTCTTTTTCTATCTATCATTTTCAAATATTTAAATTACGTCACACATTTTTCGATTTTCCTCATTTTTAATCTTTACAACTTTACCCTTCGACCAGATCTGACTACTTTACCTGCTTATCCGTTTTTATCCAGTTTTTATGTTTTATTATAAAACTAGCTAACCCAGCGAACCTCGTACCGCCTCAGTCGACTCTTTAATTTTTTCTCTCCGTAAGAACCATCCTCGTACTTATAGGAATATTCTAAAAAAAGTATCAGCTAAATCGGTTCAGCTGCTCTCGAGATTTGCGCTTACCAACACATTCAGCGATTAGCTTATTAGATTAGCAGCGTACATTATCTGCAAATAAAGGAAGAATTAAAATCGTTCCAGTTTTTTTTTATTATTTATAAAAGATATACCTACAACATTTCATGGTGCAGGATGGGTGATCGTGCTGTGACTACCGCTAGTCACAGGACGATCACCCATTTTTGCGAGCGCTTCCCTGCTTCGCAAGGCACTTTAAGCCGTTGGTGCCGGCTGTCATGTAATAGCGCTCGGAAGAAATGCCACTAGCGGTAGTCACGGGATGTTCACCCATCCAGCACCTGACCACGCTTGTTGTTGCTTAACCTTAGAAATTGATCCAATCACTCGGTTCAAATACTTAGCACATTTAGTGCAGATACGTAGCTTTTCAAATTAACTTCAATTCAAATTCTTTTCGTACCCTTTTGTACAAACCGGTGGGTGGGCAGCAGCGCCCCCTGCAGTACAATTCTACCAAACTGCGATCCCCAAACCGCATACCCAGCGTGGGGATTATGGGTATTACCCCCTCAATGATGGCACAACCTTGCACTATGGCGCTCATTAGGGGGGGCTATATCCAGCAGTGGACTAATATAGCCTGAAGAAGTGTGGTTGTAGGTTCACAACTACTTTTTCGTCTCGTCGTATTTACTAATGCATTTATTTCGATATCAACACTTGTATATCCCCACTGCTGGCACTGGGTTTCTTCCTGCAGGAAGGTTAGGCCATAGGTACTGCACCACGGGAGCCAAGTCCGGGTTCGTGGAGCATTGTAAGGCAGCGTTGCTGAAGGAAATAAGAGACGGGTAGTCGGTGCAAATATGAATATATTAATACACTACACATATAAATAACAATATACCTACATAAACAGTTACATACATTATAGTTATGACTTAAAACAAAATTAGGTTTAAAAACCTATTTAGAGGCTAAAAATTTTACCCATGCCGGGATTCGAACCCGCAACCTCTGGCTATCCGTGCCAGCGCTCTACCGATTGAGCCAATGGGCGACTCACCGGCATCAGTGAAATTTCGAACCTCTTTACACTATTCTCTGTATTACGTACAGGCAGCGACATCTGGCTTAAGCAAATGGCATCACTTACAGCCCCGACTACCTACTTTGCAGTTAGGTTTTACATCGGAATGATATCACTGTATACCCACATGATTATACTATTTAAAAAAAAATAAAAAAAAAAAATAGTATAATAAAATTAGGTACATAAAAAGCTAAAAATAAAAAAAAAATAAAAAAATAGAAGAAAAAGAATTGAGGTAGGTATCTTAGATATCTTCGGTGTGTAGAAATGTATCAGAACCTATTAAGCGTAGCCACATTAAAACGAGCTAATCTTTATATAATTATATAATTAATTTTACCGTTCGTGTCACAAAGGCTGGACAGATTTGATTTAATATTTCTTTGCGTTTCATTGGCGCCCTGGATGGTTTGGATTCACAAATCGACCCGTCAGATGGCGCTGCATGCAGGACAATTTGTTGGATCCGCTAGTATGTATAGAGATAGATAGAGACAATACTTCTTACAATACAACGTAAAATAAAAATAATAGTACACAATGTATAAATTATACTATTTTTATTTTTAATGCACTAACCCGTGCTAAGGACAAATTTAAAAACCAATTTAGAGGCTAAAAATTTCACCCATGCTGGGATTCGTACCCGCGACCTCTGGCTATCCGTGCCAGCGCTCTACCAATTGAGCCAATGGGCGACTCACCGGCATCAGTGAAATTTCGAACCTCTTTACACTGTTCTCTTTATTACGTACAGGCAGCGTAATACCGTGAATACAGTGATATCATTCTGATATCGTGAGTACAGTGATATCATTCCGATGTAAAACCCAACTGCAAAGTAGGTAGTCGGGGCTGTAAGTGATGCAATTGGTTAAGCCAGATGTTGCTGCCTGTACGTAATACAGAGAATGTTGTAAAGAGGTTCAAAATTTCACTGATGCCGGTGAGTCGCCCATGGGCTCAGTTGGAAAGAGCGCTGGCACGGATAGCCAGAGGTCGCGGGTTCGAATCCCGGCATGGGTGAAATTTTTAGCCTCTAAATAGGTTTTTAAATGTATAAATTAAAAAAAGTATAAAAAAAGGTTGCAATATTATTAATTTGTACGTGATACAGAGATTAGTGTAAAGAGGTTCGAAATTTCACTGATGCCGGTGAGTCGCCCATTAGCTCAGTTGGAAAGAGCCCTGGCACGTATAGCCAGAGATCGCGGGTTCGAATCCCGGCATGGGTGGATTTTTTAGCCTCTAAGTAGGTTTTAAAATTTTTAATTAAGTTTAGATTAGATTAATACTCTTTGTTGCACAACAGCTGTGTGCTGTGTGCGTGTCGGCCTAGAGAATAGCACCAACCCAAATAGCCTGAGGTCGCGGTTTCGAATCCCAGCATGGGTGGAATTTTTAGCCTCTAAATAGGTTTTTGAATATTAATCAGTTTCAGTATTAGTGCACTTTTGAGGTAACTGAGACATTTTCACATAAAAACAGATAAGAATTAGACTAGAAATAGAACAGATGTAGCTACATAAAAATGGAGCGAACCAACAAGTACAACAAACATAAAAGAAAACTACAGACAAAATAATTTAAAATTTTCAAATATACTCTCTTTCTAAATGCTTCTTCCATGTTGTCTAATGATTCCTTCATGATATACACCCTTGATCCCACCACGTAGTCTCTAGTAAAACTGTCCCAATCTAAGGTTGCGAAATCAAAGTCGAATAATTCTCTATCCAGTTTAGAAAGAGAATTGTACAAGGAAACGGTGTTTGAATTGGAGAATTTCCATTCGTTTACCATAAAGAATCCCAGGGCAGCCATCATGTTTTCAGCCTTGTTGAACACCATCTTCATTCTGTGAAGGAAACATTTGTAACTTTGAGTATAGCCTTTCTATGTCCCCACTGCTGGGGCACGGGTCTCTTTCTGCATCGCAGGATGGTTAGGCCATACTCCACCACGGGGGCCAAGTCCGGGTTGGTGGAGGATTGTAAGACAGTGGCGGGCCTTACTGTCAGAAGTTATCAAGCCGCCCATAAGGCCTCTGACATGGCTTAACGACTGCCATTATACGACAGACGGCAACAACGGCCTAACGTGCCTTGCGGAGCACGGAAGCGCTCGGAAAAATGACACAAGCGGTAGTCACGGGACGCTCACCCATCCTGTACCTGACCGCGCCTGTTGTTGCTTAACCAAGTGATTGATTCCAATCACTCGGTTCGCCGAGGCCACGAGCGCTTCGCGAGTAGCCAACTATTGGGCAGGAAAAATATTAACTGGTCGAATCGCTGATATACGAAAAGAAGAAATGGGATGTTGATAGGCTCCTTATAAAAATATTGCGTGGTATGTACTTACACAGGTTTTCTCCGGACTAACACGGCCAAAGCATCGATGGCGTGGGCAGGTATCCAGTGAAATATAAAAGATAGACATTTAAACAAGAAATAGGATCTCGTAAGGAACTTGAAATAAACATAGATGGCGTGAGTGGAAGGATACTTTTCGTAGTGAGCGCTGCCGATGGAATCCAAGGTTTCTGTTGACAACAATTCAAGCTTTCAGAATGGTGTGCAGTATGAGGGGGTTTTCGGGGCTCCTTCAATAATTTATTTTATTCGGTTTTATTGCAAATTGGTTTTATTTCAAGTGACGTTAAACATTCGTTAAAGACGTTAGAATGGTAACAGACAAGCGAAAAGATCCCCAGCGATAGGTGGGGGTATTTTTAATTCTTATTTTCGATCATAGATGGCGATGCATGTTGCACCGCCATGAGTGTCCAACAGATGGCTCTCAAGTCGTAGAGAGTAGTTGCACCGACAAATGGGATTAAATTTTTTTTCCGAAATTGAGCTGTAGACATTGTCGAAATCAGCAGAAATAAGCGCATCAGCTACTATTTTCCATTGTCTCGCCTTATAGCGATTTTCCATAGTAAAAATAAGCGCATAGCATCCAACTTTTCTACTAACTGGAAAATGAAAATGAATTGAAAAAAAAAACAATACTCTTGTGTGGGTTATTCTTACATTCACTTAGGTAGAAACTTACCCCAAGTGATCGGCGTCAGCGGCGATGATGCGCATATATAAATGGGCGGTTCAGCCGCCGCGTTTTTCTGCCACTCACGGGCGGTTTTCGATGCAGCAGCTGTAATAAGAAATGTCCATGATTGGTCTTAGATGCGTATAGTATTTTCTAAGGTTAACACGAGCAGTAGACATAATTAAAAC